>CAEFZX010028212.1:0-96218 GCA_903066825.1 Alfaro cultratus | reverse complement strand
AGAAGCAGCATTCAACTTCTACACACCACAAATCTGCAACAAACTTCCAGAAAACTGCAAAACATCCTAAACACTGATCAATAAAATTGATCAATTTGATGTATATTTAGTTGATCATTTTGATTAGGGCTTTGGACAAAATGTAATGTTTATTGCTGTTTCATAATTGACTATTATATTATATTTTGTGGTGTAAAGCACTTTGGACTGTTGCTAAAATATAATATAGTAATAAGCCATAAAGATCTGATACATGGCTTGTATGAAGTATCCTGTGATAGACCACATGAAGTGAAGAGCGCCCATGGTGGGAGTGGGAGTGGAAGCGCATAGTAACAAGAAAAGGTAGAATGAGTTCATTTGTTTTGGAAGAAACAGACATGGACACCAAGCCAGATATCCTGCTCAGTGTTGTCAGCAGCACAACAGACCTCTGCAGCCTGCTGAAATTTAAACGCAGGGCTCTATGAGCAAATACAATAACAAAAATAATAATTCTTTAATTGTCCCTTTGTTGAAAATGTTCTGTTCAGCAGCAGATTTATTAGAAAATAGGAGCAGAAAGATTATTCTGCAAGTATAAATGTTTATAGGATCTTTCACTAGTTTATTGCTCTAATAGGGTGAGCAAATCTGTCTGCTCAAATTAACTTGTATTTATTTTTAGTTGTGGTAGTTAAGTAGATGCTTTTAAAACTATTTATATTTTATTTAAATTATGTTGTGGTTTAGTTTATTTTATATGTCCAGTTTTCTAGTTTCAGCAGATTCCAGACTTTAGAGCATTTTTGGACGGATGGATGGGTAGATGGATGGATGGATGGATGGATGGATGGATGATGAATGGATGGACGGATGGATGGATGGATGGATGGATGGATGGATGGATGATGAATGGATGGACGGACGGACTGGCAGATAGTGAAAGACAAATCAATGGACAGATAAATATATTGTCATCTTCTTATAAAGACAAACAATAAACACATCCAATTGAACAAATATATAATTTTTAGAAAGTTAGTGAATTTTATTTATTTTCTACAAACTGGTGCCAAATATCACTGTGATGGAAAGGTTCTAGTCTGAACAGAGACCTGTATGTTTTAGAGTTGTGCTGATACCTTCATCTCATGAGACAAGATGACTCTAACAATCCCCATTGTTTGATTTTATGAATAGAGTGAATAATTCAGAAACTGCTTTTAAAAGAAGTACTAGTTGAATAATCCTGTCCAGGTTTGTGTAATCCATATATTGCTGTTTATATGCTTGTCTAGTTCTAATAAAAAAAATAAATTGTGCTGTACTAAGCAATAAAACCAAAAAGACTCAATAAAAGATCTATAAAATCAAATCATCAATGTTTGATCAATGCTAAAAAGATTCAGCCTTCTTGTCTTTGTGAGTTCTTCTTGCATTGCTGCAGAGTGTTGGTGGAGGTTTGTCCACGATGGCTCCCAGGTGTTTGTAACCATCTACTTCCTCTACAGAGCCCTTGATCATTGTTTTTACCAACATCAACTTCAGGTACTGTTCACCAAAACACTTCATAATGCAATCTAGAACAGATTGTTGAATCTCTCCATCCTGCAGCAGGCTGAGTATAACAGTGCCATCTGCAAACGTGAGAGTTCCTTCTACTAAAGACACTTTTACAATTATTTATGTACAAAATATACAAAAGAGGGAAGAGGACACAGCCTGGGGTGAACAGGACACCATTCACCCTTATAATCTGCAGCCAACATGCCAGTTTGCCCTAATCTGTGGCAGTCTGGATTAGCTGGCGATATTGTTGGGTTGGCTATGGAACATTATCAGATATGACGTAAAGTGATGCCTACCTAAGATACGCCACTGAAGCACAATGCAAGATGTGTAATGTTATGATGGGTGTAAGATTTGGCGTAGATGATGTCATCATTAGTATAGCACAGTCCACAACGAGTGCAGAGGGAAGTCTTACCCAGAATCCTCTCCTGAAATGGACTGAGATTTCACTCAATGAAGTCTTGTTATAATCATAGTAAAAGTTTGATCATCTGTAATCTTCTATAAAATGCAGCATCTGTACTCACACCTTCTATACATTCAGATGATCTCCTCATTGCAGGTATATCATTAGCATATGTTTTCTTCTGCTTTCTCAGTCAGCTGGATTTCGGGTTGAAATGTTGGTCTTGGGTACTTTCAGTTCCCAGTAAAATTTTCCCCAAACTTTTCTCATCTTTTCGTCTCTGTGTTTGGATCCTCCGCCTTCGGCGCAAAAGTTGGAAAGCGTACCTTTAGGCTTATTGAAAATACATGCTGTCAAATATCAGAGCAACATTTGATTTCCTCTACAACACATGGGTTGACATTTTGGAGGAATGAATTTTCTACTGCCAGTAGCTTTGCCCTTTAATGTCAGTGATTTAAGAGTTAGGTCAAAACGGGTCAAAAACGGTTTTCATGTGTGAAGAATACCATGTGTAAGGAGGCTTCTGCACCTCTGTTATAACATTACAAATATTTTTCATTTATTAAACTAAGGCACTATTTTTTCTTTCATACCAACTGTAGTCAAGGAAAACCGGAATGTTAAATAATTTGTCGGAGAATTTTAAACATAATTAGTTAAACATTTTCCTCCAAAGGCCCTTCAAATTCCCATGAATTATGTTGCAAGCATAACACATTTATTTAAATGGGGATCCTTGGAAGTTGTGCCTTCATACTAATTTATAAATATATAACAGGCAGTGATTTTTCAGACGGTTACTAAAGGCAGTAATGGTGCTGGCCAGATGGAAATGTTCACTGCAGGTCAAAGTTTAAAGAGCACGACTCTTTCTAAAGCACAAATTGTTCATGAGAGGTGTTAATTAGTGAGCGTCAGAGGTGACGCTGGCTGCAGTTGCTTTTAAACTGCAGGGACAGTGAAGTGGGATTAATTGACTGACCTGATGCTTCTGTGTTACTGAGGATGAAGGAACAACTTCTGGCTGCAGTGACAGAAGTTTCTTAAACTCTCACTTTACAAGTAACTGCAAAGACTGACGCAAATATGGAAAATTCCAGGAATTCAACAGAACACTGTGTAATTCATGTGTCGTTAAAAATGAAATACATGAATTATGTGAAACATTCAGATGAATTAATCCATTTGTGGAGCTAAAAGCAGATTATTAAAGCAGCAATATTATATAAAATTGATTTTTTTGAGTTTACATCATGTTATGTTGTTTCCTCATTAAAAACACACCTGGAGTGTTGCCTTGATTCTTTCATGCATGTTTGAGAAATCCTTTAATGGAGCGGCGTCCTCAAGGACAAGCTCCTCCTCTGAGCTGTGGCCTCACAGAGCAGCCCTCCCCTACAACTCCTCCACTCAGATCCTTCAGACTAGCCAGAAGCAATTAGCAAACACATCTGCTGAGCTCATCATAGAAGCTACCACTGAAATACTGGTAAAAACGTTAAAGAGTTGTTGTGATGACTTCCTGAAGGTGGAGCTTCAGAAAGAGTAGGAGCTTCTTAAAGAGACAGAGGCCCAATTTCAAGACGTTAAGTTACAAAGTATGATTTTTTTTTTTAAGTCATATTTGATATATTTAGCAGGTTTTTGTTCTATAAAATGACACTATGTGCCCATGGAAAACACATAATGCTGCCCTTTTAAGGTTTATCGGCAGCCCAGCTGGTTCCTTCATTATTTTACTTCGTGATGTGTTTTCTAGAGGATAGTTTTGTGCTGCAATTCTTTGTTTAGTTCTAAGACTTTTATTTTCAACATAACTATCCTTCAAAACCAAAGCAATAGTTCATTAAACCACTGTTTAAAGTCCTAAAACATTAACATTTTTTGTGCTTCTCAGCAAGTAACCATTTGCAAACAAAAATACATCTTCTCTGAGGGTCTGCTTAAAAAGGATCTAAGGAAGTGCTGGTGTTGGCCCCACTCAGCAGAGAATTAATCTGCCTGTGACTCTGGCTTCACTTTTCATTTGAAACTCTGGCACATCAGTGACGGGTTCTGTCCTGTGGTTCTGAAAGCACCTTTGCAAGTCAGATTTCTGGACCCTTCCTGCTTCTGCAGAGTAAAGCTGAGGAAGGTTTAGGTGCAAAATATTGGAGAGAAACAGGACTTTGGAATCAGACCATAAAATCTGTCAAGTTGGATAAACATGGATCTTAGTTCAGTTATATTCTACTGTTCCTTTATCAATGATTATTTTACACAGACTCTATTTAGAGAGCTGTTCACAGCCTCTCCTACCGATCTTCTGAACCTCCTGACCTTTTAAACACATGAACAGGGAAGAACCAGGATATAACCTGTAATGATGAAACAATGAGAAACTTTAACTGCTGTGGTAATCAGGAAGTAGAACCAGATGTGGAGGGGAAGCAGAGAAACGAGCTGAGACGAGAGGAAGGAAGAGTGTGAAGAATGACGCACCTACATCTGCCCGGGCTGATCATGTTTTTGGAAAACTCCAAAATAAAATAAAATTTAAAAGCAAACCAGGACAGTTTAAAAAAACAAAAATATTAGAACCTTTTAGCAACAAACTGGGACAAAAACTCTCATGTTTGCATCTTTGATACGAAAAAACAAAGAGAGATAAATTTGCCAAAACAACAGACCTCCTGCTGGTAGACAGTATCTACTGCAGTTCCATTATCAAATTTTTTTAAACTTTGACTAGATCACAGAAAATGATCCAGTCAAAGTCCCAAAAGGAATGAAACATCTTCGAGAATAATCTAAACCGATACATTATTTCTTCAAAATGTCCTGTGTACACAGACAGACAGGACTGTAGACAGTCCTGTCTACACAGGACATTTTGAACAAAAGTTGAAGAAAAACAGTGAGCACTCTTAACTTCAATTAAAACTAAATCAAACTCCAAAACAGGAGGGAAATCAAAGATCAGTGCAAGGAAAGTGAAGCGATCGCCTTTAACACAGACGGTGAGCTCTGACGCTTTTATTGCTTCATTCTGCAGGTTTGCAAAAGCGTTCTAACCTTCAACACAATTATTGAGATATTTCCAAGAAAGTGCCAGCTTAATTAAACATCACATTTTCCCAGGCTTCTTCCTTTCTGCTCATTTGCTCCGTTCTGCATATGTTTGCCTCCTACGTGGGGGGAATTACAGACTCCAGGTTTGCCAGAGTTGAACTGACAGATGCAGAGCACAACCTTGCCGTGCCCTACCTCCATCCTTCTTGTCTCCCGTCTGCGCCCGCCATAACTAATTTCTCCAGCCCCCCTAATCCCAATACATCTCTTTTTATTCTCCTGCCCTCTCTCACTCACTTCCCCGCCTTTACATCATCCTCTGTCGTCTCACGTTCCCCCCCTCATCCCTCTCTTCCCGCGCTCTCATCCGTCTCCTGCCTCGCCGCTTCCATCTCGACTCCCGTTCCGCCGCCGTCTTCATATCTATCTCCCGCCCTGTCAGAGGCGCCGGAGACGGAGTATCATTTGGAGAAGATGGCCTAGGCAGACATGCCGATGCACTCGCACACACACCCATACACACACACCCATACACACGCACCCATACACACGCACACCTACGCACTAGTGATGTGAGGTCAGGGAATCCTGATAAGTAAAAATAGGTACATGAGAAGTAAAATAGATGCTAACTATGAGAAAAAATGTTTTCACTTGCAATTTCAACATTTTATGGTCAAAAATGCTGAAGTTAAGAATTATCAGATGAAATACATGAAAGAAGTTTGTGGCGAGGCAGTGCAGTACTGTGGCTCACCTGTGGTGGCGCTGTGTGGTACAAACGTGAACACACGTCGCAAATATTCTTGTTTAATTACACTTGTTGATGTTCCACAACATAATGCATTTAATGAATGTAAGTGGCATATTTGGTCTTTCTAATTGGCCCTAACAGCGCAGTGAAATGCGCTGGGTGGGGCTGTCAATACCATGCCTGACTGATAGGGGGCAGTGCAGAGCCCCTAGACTGAAAACAATCAGGGGAAAAACAAAATACACAGAATAGAAATGATCAGAATGATGGCGCGTTAGGGCCATTGTTGACAGAAAAAGAGTAAGTATTCACCATAAACTCACAAATTTTAAGATTAGCATCAGAAATTTTGTAAAAAAAAAAAAAAAAAGAATTTTTTTTAGTTTCAAAAGTTGAAAATTTTTTATTTTTGAAACTCAAAAACTTGAGACAGAAATTTTCTAGAATAACTTGGAAGTTTCTGAGTGTTTGGACAGAAATGTGCTCTTCTTTTTATACATACATATCTACAATGGCCCTGAAACACCATCGTAGATCAAGGCCTCTGTTTGGATGCCACAATTTTAGAAATGAAAGGAAAGTGAAAGACAAGCATTTTTTTGTTTTGTTTTGTTGGGTTTACAACAAAGTGACACAGCTATTTGTGAAGAAGGATGGGTGCATGGCATTCATATTAATGTAAAGGTAAGATCATGTATGAGTTTCAGTCTTAATCAGAGAAGAGAAAAGTTAGCTGAAGGAAATATTCTTTAAAAAAAATGTGACCTTATGTTAAATATTTTTTTATATTTCTTCTTATTAGATTTTTTAATTGAATAAGACATAATTAAAAGCTTTAATTAGTTATGGTCAAAATTAAAATATAAGCTCCAATATTGGATTTGTACAGCCGACTCTGGAGTCTATGCCTCAACAGTCATGATCCACGCTGCATGTCACTGACACACACACACATGCCCACGCACACACACAAAACACACAAAACACACACTTAGCTCACTATCCGTTGTCTTTCTTTGTGTTTGTCTGGGCAGCAGCTAAACTAGATGTTATAAAGTGCAACTGGTGGTGTGTTTGAGGGGAGCTTGAGAAGAGTTGGTAATGGTGGGGGGTCGGAGGGGTTGGGGCTACACAAAGTTAGAGAAGGAGAGAAGGAGAGAGGTGGCGGATTGGGAGAGATGGAAACAGGAATGAAACAGAGGGGGAAAAAGCGAGGCGAGGGGAAAAGCAATCCTGTTGGCGCTGATAGATTTCTGGGAGAACAATGTTATCTCTGCTTCCCTCTCCACACACACTCCACAGACACACTCAGATACACACACAAACTCAGTTGTAATAGAGAGAGCTAACAAATCTTTGTGGAAGAGTACATGTATCCGCAGCTTTTTTCTTTCCTTTTTTTTTTTTTTTTTTTACGACCAAGAAACGCTCAAAAGGCGGAAGACTTACAGAGAAGTAAGTCAAACCGGCCTGAAATAGAAACCGAGACAAACCCGTTGCTGAACGAGAGGCTGTGCGAGTGTGTGTGTGTGTGTGGGGGGGGGAGGAGGCGTGTGTGTGGGGGCGTGTGTGTGTGCGTGTGTGTGTGTGTGTGCTGGCTGTGGTTTCTCGGTGCTGGTTTATTTACATTCAACACTGCATGAGGGCGCATGGAGAGGGAAGAGGCAAACCGATGGAAGATGGAAATAGCAGTGACAGAAAATCTGATCCAGGTGATATCCTAGCTGTGGTGAATGAGCAACAGGGATGACAGGGAAACTATTTTAAAAGCATTAGATTAGATGACCACAAGATATCCGAACAGGGATTCAAGGATGGCTGCATCACACAGAAGTCACTGGGTATCAAATGCTAAACTGGTGTATTTGTAAATGTTGAACAGGCCTCATTTTCAGGAAAAACTAAAGCTTGAACTGCTCTAATTACAATAACTTTCCTAGAGCAGTTTGAGTTTTAGCTGTAGTAAAGAGAGGAGGGCAATCTCTCAGAGATCAAATGCTTCTTTAAAAGGTTTTCTCTAACAGAGAATTGATTTTTTCTAATCAATGGAAGATGATGCAATCCCTGTGAAAAGGTAAAGAGATCTGCAATCACCCTTGTTAATTATTTTGGAAGGATCCCTGAAAGATTGATCCAGTGGGGAGAGGACAAACTGCTCCGGTATCTTAGAGTTGTAAATAGTTGGTAAAACCAAAGAATTATGAAATATAAAACCAAAAATGTGTGAAGCAAAGCTAACCTTAGAAGCAAAGCTAATGTTTGCAAAGCTAATTCTTACAAAGCTAACGTTTACAAAGCTAACTAGCTCTGTAAGCAGGCAGGTGGCATGTGTCACCTGGGTGAAGGCTTCCCAGACTCTTAAGGAGTTCTATGGCGTAAAAGAAAGATCATCGACATAAATGAGAATTCTACCATCATGACTGCGCCACCATAGCAGCGATTGTGACATCTGAATCCTGAAGCTCTACTGCCCAGCCAGCTCAAATCTCAGGTTTAATTCCCCCAAAGCGTTGGCACTCCCAAAGTCCTCCACCAGCAGGTTTAGAGAAAAAGAGCTTAGGTTGCATTCACACCAGGTCAGGTTAGTCTGCTTTAATCAAACTCTAGTTGGTTTGTCTAGGAAGTCTGGATAAGCTTAATGTAGACGTCGACTAGCTAGTGGTAGCTTTATACAAACATAACAACATAATTAAAACAAGTGCTTGTTTCTTTGCATTGGATGTTGAAGATCTATGCAAAATGATTTTCCTCCAGTGCCTGATGAGTCAGGATGCTTCATCTGCCTGTTGCTTTAAAAGCAAATCATCGTCTACAAACAATACCATTTTAAGAATAAGAAATTCACCAGTCTGCATAGTTATAGTTCTCATCTTGCTGTTGCCACAAGATAATTATTGTAGAATTAGGTAGCTTCTATTTTGTTTCATTTAGTCCCATTTAGTCTTTTTCATTGATTTTTCTTTATCCATTTCAACTAACGTAGCAAAATGCTTGTCAAGATGATTTTGCTTGTTACCAATGGTATTTATGATCTATCCTTGTTGTCCAATGAGCCTCCAAGTCTTTTAACATTGGAAGCTCTACTTGCCATTTTCTTGATTATCAGTGTTGTTGAGCCAATCCAGATCAGTAGGATTCCTTTCAGTCACATGAATGATGTCGGAAAAAGTTTAGATCTAAAATTTATTTTTAGACCTAAATATTGTCACCTTCCTACAATAATGGATTTTATTTTATTTTTTTTACCAAAAGATGATTTAGGTAAAAGAAAAAAAAAACAAAAAAAAAAACACTTATGGCAAAAAAATACTTAGGCCATTATTTTAGAAGGTGATGATATGTAGTATGATTGGAAATAAATGGAAATAAAGTCAAGAAAAAAATGTAACAGCTGTGTGGCTACTTTCTCTGTTATTCTGAAATCAAACTTCTATGATATGATTGTGTCTCTTAAAATCCTATTTTGCAAAATCCATCGTCACATGATATGTCCAACAAACAATTAGAAAAAAACGTCTAAGCTGGTTTTGCTCCAGCTTTGATTGAATTGTTAGATGTACAGATGGATTCCCATCTCTTCGTAGATTTTTTCTACAGCTCCACCAAGAACAGCCCAACGGTCCTTCAATACGACTTTCTCCCGTCAATATTTGATACCAGAGAACTCTCCGAGTCCAAACATGCACAGGTCGGGTGAAGAGGAGGCCTTCAGTTGTTCATTAAATGAGTTTGTTCGTTCTCGCACTGTGACAGAAACACGAAAGGTGAACCCGGGAGTCAAGCTGACCTGAAAAACAAACACAGACTCCCAACTCCCCGTCGCATACAAATGTGTTCATCCTCACTTCTTACTATTGTTTGTTTGTCCCCCCTTCTGCAAGGTGATTAATGAGGTGATCAGTGATGCGCAGATTGGTAAGTAAAAAAAAGACATCTGGATTCTGAAGTTCTCGTTTTTCTAAACATTTAGCTCACCGCCACCAGTTCCGTGTTTAAAAACTGAGACGGCAGACGAGCCAGATGGTGAAAAACGAAGACGCTTTGCCACGAAGCGACACCGATCATGTGGCATTTTACACTGTTCACAGACGTCACAAAGTGGCTGCTGGTGTGTGAAACATTTCGACGGGTTCAGCCTGTGAGAGCGCACACGTTCAGAAGTACAAAGCTGATCTGCTGCATTGTGATTTTTTATTTTTTTTAATAAATGTGCCCTTTTGTCTGTGCGAACCTGTCAAAGTTAGATTAGTTTTCCACATCAAGGGTGGCCTTTACACAAACACACTCCAAGAAACACCTCAACAGCCAGGCAGACCTTCACACACACACACACATATTCAGGGATAAACTTTAGCTTCGCTATGTGTGTGAGGCCAATTCATTTTGCCACAAGTGGTCCCAGATTGGATCTGGTCAGAGTCCCATTACATCCCACCTTGGATGACCTTTAAAAAAAAAAAACAACACACAAAGAAACACACATTTACACACACCTCTGAATGCTTTTGGAAAACAGGTTAGACACAGGTCAGGTCATCGGTGCAGGTCCCCCCACCCAGACAGACCCAGTGGTATTGATCGTAACGTTATCTAGATGGGATCATTTCTATCGATTCAGAAAGACGGGTCACGCTGATCAATGCTATCTGCTCGTCTGCTGTGTCATTAGAGCTGAGCCTCAGTGCCAAAATATCCCAGTATCTTTCTGGAAAAGGCCACCAAGCAGGAGGAAGAATTACATGTTTGATCTCCGGTATCAACCGGGCCGACACCGCCGACGTGCCCCGCGGCAAGGGCATCTACGTGTCATCTGCTCAAAGGACTTGTACTGAACATTAGCAAACAGGCAGTAAACAGAGATAAGGACGAGGGTTGAAGTTCATGATGCAATCAGTTTCTCTTTTTATTGAGTCTGAAAGCATCAGCCTTCTGTTTGCTTCATTGTTGCTCCCTAAAGAACAGCAACACTCCATCCCAAACGCAGACAAATGTTCTGTATCTCTTCATTGGATCTCTCATAGACGTCAATAGCTGGTGTCTTTTGTGGAGTTTTTCTTTTTTTTCTTTTCATTTTCACTGATAGATTTGGAGAGTCGTTATGTTTCAAGTTGAAACATAACATAATGACGCTTAAAATCATTCATTCCATATTAAATGGCTTCTTTCTGCGCCAAGTTTCGTTCCTGCTGTTTTCACATTTACGATGCCTTGACGAGGTTTGACATTTCTTTATTTCAGCGTCGAGCTGCAACTTTGGAGGCAGAACATGCTTAACTAAATGCATCACTGTCACACAAAAAGCAGAACAAACTGTATATCCAGAAAACATGGTCCTATTTATAGAGAACCATATTTTCCCAAGCAGACTCCTTTGCCATTTTCTTTCTTTACTTGATCATTATAACTCTGGCACACTAATGCATCTCTGCCTTTTATTTCAATGATGTTGGAAGACACGATGTCATTAGAAAATAAAACTTCTTTTAGGTGAATTTTGGAGTATCACATTAGAAAAAAATTGATGGAAACAGTAAAGTTCAAAATAACTTCCTCAATTTTGCAAAAAGTGTTTGCTTGCGGTGGTTGTTGGCGCTCCGATCTTTCTGGGATGTGTAGTCCATGCCAGTTTGCAACCTTTACTTCCTGTTTATTACTCCATGTGTAGGGTCAACATCTGACAAAATTACACATTGCATAGCCTGACAGTCACTCCTAACCAGCAGATGGAAACATGCTTAATTTGCTTTTTTTCCCTCCTTTTTGCAACATGTCAAATATTTGCTCTGAATTCCCATGACAGAGGATTGAAACATCACAGTATACAGAATGTGATCACTCCATAACCAGTGATACCATAGTTACTTTGGAAAAGTAACTTTAATCGGATTACTGATTACTCCTTGAAAAAGTAACTTTAATCTGATTACTGGATTTGAAATAGCAACGCGTTAGATTACTCGTTACTGAAAAAAGTGCTCCGACGTCAGTAACCCAGCCTATTATTATTAATTAGGCTAATCTGACCACTTGAGGACACCAACAGAACATCTGAATTTCATGTGAATTACAGTTTGCCTTCACCTCTAATTTTTAATACCATTGTGTTTCCTGCTTCTTTTAAGATCTCGCTGTCTTCGAAGTGTTTTCAATGTTTTGTGATTATTTCACTCTGTTCCCTGGGATGTTTCAGTTCTGTTCATTTCCCTTTCCATGTCAGGTTGTAGTTTTATCTCTGCCACAGATCTCCCCAGTTATTTGTTACGTTACCTAGAATATATAGTTCCATTTTCCATCATATGAATTTGTTTAATTTTTATTGCTCTGGTTTGAATCTTTTGTCTGGAACCTCCAGAGCAGAATACTGTACTTCCTGTTTTTTCCAGCAACTGTTTCTTTTTTCAGGACCTTGGCCTCCCAGGGTTTCCTCACTAGACAGGATAACAGTGACCCATCATCCTCCAGTCCATTTGATGTCTGGCTGCCAGCATGGACTGACGCCTGCCCCACAGGTCAAGGGTTGTGGGAAGGTTTCCTGTCCCCGGTGTTAGGCGTACCTGATGCCTGGGGCGACCAGAGTCCAGGCTTGGCCTGAACTGGGTTGGACCAGACTGGGTCAGGAAGAGCAAGCATGCTCAGCATGCTCTGACATGCTGAGCATGAGAAGACGAGACGGATTACAAAATCAGAGACAGTGAAAATTTTTCTGTGCAAATATTGTATAGCAACTCCAACTCCAGTGTGAGATTTACTGTGCTGCAACTTTAAGATACATCCCTGCTGTGACACAGCTGGATCACACTGAATCACCTCCTCATCATGCCATCAAGTTTGGCCAACTTGATGGCATACAAGCCATTCATTCGATACAGGTGTGTTGGTGCTGCATCTAAAACCAGCAGGACAGTACCTTCTTGATACAAATATGGCTTCTGTCTAACAGCCAGGAAGACAGAATGCTAAGTCAGTCAAGACCTTCACCTTGATGTGTCGCCTCCACTCAGTCTGCATTCTGCTAGTGCTGTCAGCTAACATTTGCTGGGATGTATGTGCTGTCCAGAATTTTCCCGTTTAACTTGTTGGCAATTTATCAGATTTTTTGGATAAGTGGTATGTTGAGGGTTTGCAGGTAAACAAGTTTGGGTTGTGAACTGAGGAAGTGAGATGCACCAGTGGAACCAATTAGTCTGGAGCCAAATTTACTGACCAACATCTATTGGTAGAGGTCAGGGGTTTTCAAAGTGTGGGAGAGATAGCCCCCCAAGTACAACTGGGAATTGTACTTTTTCAAATATATACCAGTAATGTTTCAAACATTACTGGTATATATTTTAAAATGACAATTTATAATGACGTTTTACATTAATTACAAATTAACTTATTTATTTATTAATCGCAACAAAGATTAAGTCATTCACTAAAAATACTGTCAATATTTTTAGTTACTGAAAGTGTAACTAAATAAACTTATTTTCAGTTTAGTATAAACTGAAAATAAGTTTTCATAAATCCTAAAGGATTTATGAAATCCTAAATCCTTTAGGATTTCATTAATAATGCTTCAAAGATTAGTATTTTAAAAAATGTCAAAAAAATACCATGAAAATTTTAAGAAAATGGCTGAATGACAACTTTGTCAAATTGTTAAGGACCCTTAAAACATTAACTATAGACAATCTGTAGCCCTATTTCAGAATCCTAAATAGCTATATACAGATTTATCAAAAATAACCCAACTCCACTATGGAGTTCAGTAATGCAAACGAGGAAGTGGTAAAATAGACAAAACCTAAAAGCAGATTCTAACTCCTTTAGTCCTTGACTAAAGGATCCAATCAACCTGAATGGAATTCCATGTTAAATGTTCGTTGAGTTTTTGGGATATAAAAGACAGACGGCTCCACTCCAACCAATCACAGCCATCAGTGAGCAACTTAGTGCCGCCGGTGGCTGGATGAGTCAATGTGTCACTCACTTGTTGAAGTTTCTTTTTCTAGTTTCATTTTTCCTCCTGTGTTAAGCCCTGGTACAAGCTAATCACATTGATGCTCTTGAAAGTGACCTCACAGAGTCAGTCTTTCCTCTCTCGAAGCTCTGGTCCTGACTCTGAGGTTAGTTAGTCTTGACAACACTAACTTCTCCTATACATTCAACTTTAAAGGGCTGGTATACATAATGCACTCTGCCTTTGTTCATGCACAGTGGTTTACTCAGGGATTTTCTGAGGTATGCTTTGACATCTGAGCAAAACACAGCTTTGTAGTGTTTACTGATGAACTAGAGAGAAAACGTACACACAACCAAAGAGGAGGGAAGGAACTGTTTCTATCGAGGGAAGCAAAGGAACTGGATTCAAGTCGACAATATGAAATAAAGTGTATGAAATAAACTGCAGTATAATTAGATTTCAGTTGGACCTGCTTAGATTTACTGTGAACATTTGTATAGAACTGGGCTGTTAAGTGTCATAAGCTAGAAGTGAAGGCAGGTTATGCAGTAAAATGCCGTCTGTCAAATCAGGATCGTCTACATGTTCAGAAATGACTCCCCTAGTAAAATAAAAGGCTATAAAACAATGTCCTTGTCTTTTAACCATGTCATTTTTATTGACCTGCAGCTCTCCTCTTAAATGATTTGACATTTTAAAAGTAAAATGAATAAATTATTAATATATGAGCACCAGATGTAAAGTTTATTCAAAAACTAAAACACAGATAATTTAATACCTTAAATGAATAAGGATGTTACAGTTGAGGAAAAAGGTCAAAAAAGGACGAGACCCCCACCCGTTTTTTTTTGCTATTAATCTTTGCTGTGGGCCATAAAAGTAAAATAAATGTATGAATTATGTTCATATGTGTCCCTTGGGCAGTTATGACCAGATGTGTTCATTTCATCTTATTAGTGTTTGCTCGACTGCTCTTTCAACTCCACAAGCACTTGGCATTTGCACTTAACATTTGTACATACCACATAGAATAGTAAATTATGCAAATTCTGCCATCTATTGTCCTTTCTCCTTCACACACTTTTCTCTTGCACGCTTTTCATAATTTCTCTGCTTTTTCTTTTTATCCATATTTTATTGTAAGACATTCTCTTTAGTGTTGTACTCCAGAAGTAGTTTTTCACTTCCACCATTCACCCGTCCACTGGGCATAAGACAAGATTTTAATGATATATATAACTTAATCATTTTCTAACATAATTGGTCCAATAATAAAACCTAGACTGATGTGAAGAATTTCAATAGTGTCAAAAGAGTAAGAATGTTTCTATAATAATGTATGTATAATAGTGGTAAATGTTGCTTATTGGCCATCGCAGCAATAATAATGTCAAATATTAATATTGGCATTGATCCAAACTTTTATATTGGTGTATTCTTACTTATACATAAATCATTCCCTTAAATAATTTAATTGAAAATACAAGCTACATTTTCATACATTCATGTAGGTTTTAGCTGCCCAGTTCAAAACCCTGATCAGGAGACATTTCTGCTGAGCTCAGAAGCGGCGCTGCTCTCTCACCTCCAGGTGTCTTTAGTCTGAAATGCTCCCCTGAGTATCGACAAAAATGCTTTCGGATTTATCTCGTCCTCCTGCGGCTCGCGAGGACACGAGGTTCGCACAATGACGGGAGTGAATAGTCACACAGTATCTCTCCATCGCACACACACACACACACACACACACACACACACACACACACACACACGCATCAGAGTGGCCTCCAGTCAAGCGTATCTTATTGGCCTTCTGTTTGACTTCCCATTCAGCTTGGTGAGTGTGAGAGATCCAGATGGAGATGGGTTTCTAATTATGGGACAGTTGTTGTTTTTATTATTATTTTATCGCTGTTTTTACTGATCACTAAACTGAAAATGAAGAGTGGAGAGATGAGTTGAGGAGGGAAGGATGAACAGAAAGCAAGATTTGAGAAGGAAGTGGAAGGAAGGAGAGGTAAAACGAGCAGCAAGTATCGATTAAATGGAGAGAGAGAGAGAAGCTAGGATTGAAATAAAAAGCAGAGAAAAGCAAGATGGAAACAAAGCAAATGTAAGATAATGAAGAAAAAGCAAATGAAGGAGATTAGGTCCAAGGAAAGATGCAATGTAACAAGGAGGGGAGGAGAAAAATAGAGGAGGAATATATCAGGAAGACAGCTGAGATTTTATGTATGCAAGAAGAAGAGAAGTGAGAAATGACAAAAAGGAAATAAGTCAAATCAGAGAACTGTGGAAAGACAAACTCCACGAAGAGAGAAGAGAGCCGAGACACGGTGGAGGGAAGAGAGGATAAGTAGAAAGCAAGGTCACCCGTGTCGAGTCTGAGGAGTAGAGCAGAGCACATTAAATGATGTCGAGTCTCCTTCAAGTCAGATAAAAGCATGACAAAAAGACAAATAAGTTGTAAAAGTCAAGTTGAAAACCAGGGAAGGAGACAAAGTGAGGAGGAGAGAGAACACAGAGGGGATGTTGAAAGCAAGGAAAAAAAGAATTGTTGAGTGGGAAAAATATGGAAGACAAGATTGGAAGAAAGGAACAGTTGAAAGGTATGGGCGGCATGAAGTGGACAAGAGGAAAAAAGGGAGGTTTTTAAAAATGGGGGCAAAATATAATGATGACAAAAATGACAACACTAAATAATGAAAGACCTGCTGCAAATAACCACAGGAGAGGAGGAGGGCAACAAACAAAAGAGAAGGTGGAGAGTAAAAATGAGCTGGAGGATCAGTGAAGACAACGGATAGAGCTTCAGAAAAGTCTTAGCTATTGTTGCAGAGAGATTAAAAGCGTTAGAGGAAGAGATGGAAAAAAAAACAAGTAAACGTGAAAAGAGAATTGTTTATACAGTTACAGAGGCCAAGGAACAAATGCAAATATTCTGAAACGGAGCTGATGATGAAGATACTCAGGCAGATTGAAGGACAAATCTGTCTAGCGAAGGTCAGAGTATCTGTTTCACTGACTTATTCACAAAACAAATGATCAACTTTGAGTTGATGTAACTTCTTGGAATTATGAGATGTTTTGCACGGTGCTATGATTTAGGAATGACTTGATCCAAAGTACCAGCTGGGAGTTTCAATAAAAGCCTTTTTAAACTGATTGTTATTGGAGCTCTGAGATAAGCTCGCAAAATCTGTCAGAACCTAAATGTTCCTTACATTTTCAGAACATTTTTGCAGATTTTTCTTTGTTGATCTGACAATCCTAATAACAAAAGTGTTTTTAACCAATAACATTCCAAATGAAAGTTAGATTGTATTGGCTGCTGGATTATTGTCCGTTTGCATCATGTGACATGGGAAGCTGAATAGAGAGCAGCTGAAACATGTCACTAAACTATACAATAGTTAAGGTAAAGAGCTCTTTTAATTTAATGCAGGAGAAACTTTTCCCATACTGTATTATCTTGGTGGGACTGAAACTGCATTAAACTGTGGTACAAGCTAAACTATTAATGAGTCAAAATGTGACAAAAATATGCTAGATTTGTCATAAAAGTAATGTACTTACTAAACTGCACTTTCTTTCAAATATTTTAGCACTTTGGAAAAAATCCAGTGAATCAATAAATGAATCATGAGCCACAGAAAAATCCACAAAGAGATTCCTTTTCCTGAAAAGACTTGGATCTGTATTAGACCTGGATTCAAAAAGGGCCGATGTCATAAGTGTTTCCATTACAAATGTGCACAAAACTGTCAATGATCTGCTAATATGGAAAAAACACAATTTTGCAATTGCTGTTTCCATTAAATAACAAACAGAATTAAAATATCATGTGGATAAGCTTATTCACGCGATAAGTCCTTAAAAACATGTAGCGCCATGATCCTCCAACTGCTTCCTGTCATTTTCTTCTTTGTAGTTTGCAAAAGATGTAACATCCAGTTGTTGATCATGTGACTCGTATGATGCGAAAAAAGTGTTTTAATTGCAGTTATGGCAAATAAACCAATTTTGATACGACCAAAAAAACCATCTTCTCCTAGAGCCAAAACTTTTTTATTTTGTTGTTTCGAAATTGGTATGTTTCCACTAAGCAAATATGTTTTTGAAATGTCAAATTGTACGATTATATGGTCAATGGAAGTGCAGCTGGAGACTCTGGTCATGAAGGTGTGTGAAAGAGCGGCTGGATCACAACAAAAATGTTACAGTTTCACTGATAACTGGCTCTATGTAAGCAAGGCCTTTGGCATCAAAACACTGGGACATCTGCACTATTGTTACTGACATATTCAGCAGCAGAAAAAACAAGAGATTTATGACTTCCCCCAAATGTTACTTAGCTTTATGTTCACCCATACCACAGCTCTCTATCTCTGTGTACAGACACTTTCCTTGTTCTTCTATAACCAACAGTTTCTGTGTACATTGCAACCCTTATCCTTGAGATGCAAGAGAACCGCCGAGTGTTGACCCGAGGGGCTGGTTCTTAAACACCGACGCTTGTTTAGTGGTTCTTTAGTCTCCCTTATATATTCCTGGTGGCACCCTGCAGCACGTTCTTCATAGCTCAGCTTGTGTTCGTGATACAGGCTTGACTCCCCTCCCAAGGCAGTTTTCATAACCATTCACACCCTGAACGGTGCGACCAAAACACCTCGCATGTTTTCCATGTAGGGGAGACAACAACAGCTCACAGGATCTGAGACGAATGTGTGGCCCCACTGACTATTAAGGTGTGAACAAACTGGCAAGCGCTTCCAATTCCTGGGATTCACAACCTGGAGGGCTGCTCCAGACATAAACATCTCATTGTACATGTGGAACTAGGCAAGTTTTTTTTTTTTTTAAATGTATTAATTCAAAACCCCTAAAATGTTTCATTTTTAAGGTTCTGTCATTTTAATTAAATACCAGACAAAGTGAGTTTCTCTGCTTCTGTCATGTCTTAAAAGATGGGCAGTGATAGCTTAGAAACTACCACTGACCTCTCTAGTTAAAGCAACCATGTTTTAAAACTACAGTTGGTGAAACCACCCAACTAGTTAGCTTGCTAATATCTATACTTACTACAAGCTACACTTGCTTGTTATAGAACTTATTACAGTCCCTATAGTTTCAGAATTCACTCAAAATCAACATATTCCCACATTTTTATCTTCAGTTACAGTCGGTGATCAACATGGCGAGAAACAAAAAGCCACATTTACATAAATAAACACACTACTTTGATGTAATCATTCTAGTTCTTGACTTACTTTCTTTCACTTCCAAACATGGTTGAACAATACAATTTTTTTTAGAACTTATGTCAACATCTGCTAATATTGAGCTAAGTGTTTGAGAGAACAAAAATGTTTGTCCAATCCATCTGCTTGTTATTTTTTCTCATTTTTGTCATGTAAATTTTGGAAGAGGTTCAATGAGAAAACAATATTGCAAATATATTGCAATATTGTAGAACAACAAAATCAGTGATTATGATTTATTTTTTTAAATTACAAAAACAAAGGTGAAAATCTTTAGGTACTGCTATAACAATATATTTTCTCTTCTATTCTCCCTCCTTAGCAATTGAGGTGTAAAAGTTGGTCCTTCCACATATTTATTGTCTGTGTTTGACATTTACTGTATTTCAGAAACCTTTTTTTTATTATTTTTTTACAAATGCTGGTCCAGAAGGGGTCACATACTTCCTAAAAGCATTCTGGATAATAAAAAATGTAAAAACACAATATTTGTACCCAACAGCAACAAGAAATGCACACACACAGTATTGGCCCCAGATGCAAGTCTAGACAGTAAAATCTATCCATCCATTGTCTGTAAGCCGATTCATGCAGGGTTGGTGCCCATCTCCTGCAGTAACTGGACGCATGATGGGGTACATCGTGTACAAGTCGTCAGTCCATCACTTAGCAATGTATGATGGGAAAAAAATTCAAGCACTAAAGTTGTTTGCCACACTCAATTAAAAACATGATTTCCCTTTTAAGGATTTATTTCAAAAAGGATAAAATCCCCAAACCTTAAACTGCTTACCCGTAATGTACAAACTCACAATTCGGACCTTGTATTTCTTATTTATGTGAATCTGGATAGGCAAATCAGGATTGGCTTCACCTTAAAAAAAATAGAAGATTAAAAAATAAATAAATAAATAAACAAGTTATTCAGACTATTCAGCCAGGCTCTGAGGCTAACCTTGTGCTTTAAGGTACTTTAACCTTGTGTTTTACCAAAAAGGTGCCTGAAAATCCAACTTGTGCTTCAGTTTTATTTATTGAGAACTTGAGCAGAAATCTGTTTTTTAAGAAGGATACAGAAAAAGAAAAACAAAGAAGAAATAACCAAGTTTTTAAGCAGCAAAATTTAAAAAAGAATGAGCATTTACAGCCTGGTTGTACACAGTTTGTATATATTTTTTCCAGACAGATGGAAGTAGATGAATGGTGCAGTGCAGATTAAAAAATAGCAAACTTCTCATAGCAACCAAAACTTTACCTCTGATCATTTTAGTGTTTTCTCTTACTTTTCTCCATCTGCTTCCATTTACTCTGACTGCCCACCCCTCTCCCCCCGTCTCCATGTCCCTCCCACCACATCTTCAAGGTTCATCCAAGTCGCGTTGACGCCCACTCACCTCCAACGAGCTACCTCAGTTTCCATGGTAATTGAGTAACGACAGCGCTACACAAATATATACTTAAACGCTCAGCTCCCCGCAACTCATTAAGAACATCTTCAGATGAAAAAATGAATCTCTCAGGGTGTTGTTTTTGTTTAAGGGCCAGCCTCCCACATCTGGTGACTCTGAGCTTTTCTAACTCTTGAGAGTCTTTGGCGAGTACAAACCTCTGAGCGGAGCCACTTGGATTTCTGGAGCACAAAGGAATGTTTCATGACTTCAACTGGTAGTCAGCTGTCTTTCTGCAAGATGTTTTACATGAATGAAAGCTCTCAAAGTTTGGTGAAAGCAAAAGTTGGTGGTCAAAACCTCACGGTTACAGCTGTTGCACCGCCTCCACTGTGGCCCTTATGCTCCTTTTCCTGCCTGGTTTCTGCTATTAGACATCTTTTAAAACGACAGTGGTTATTTTATGAGAAATCGACAACACAAACAACATAAGTACCAAATCTTTGCCGTTGGCTCGCTCTCAAAGCCTAATGGGAGCTGCCCCCTCTGCAGTAGCCTCCGGTTTTCCTTCATAGCATGAGGATTTTCTGGGGGATGAGATTAAATCCTCAACGATTTTGTGGAGCTTAAGTTTGTGGGTTTTCCAAAACATGTTTTTGGTGGTTATTTATTCATTTTTTTCTAAGTTGTACTGCCACGGAGAAGCCTGATTTGCAAGCTTAAAGATGTCTAGATCTTTACTAAACGAGGAAAATATAAAGATTAAAGTAAAAAGTGTTAGCTCTATATCTTACATGAAATTGTAACAAGGTGTTCATAAATTACTCAGATGCATTTCTAAAGAGGCAAAGCGAGTGTTATTTCCAACATGCTCAAATGATCTTCTACTTATTGTGAAAACCTTTGACTAGGTCAGAATATGTGTCAAAGGGAAATTAGTTATGGTTTTATGGAGTGTCTGGCCTCTGTACTCAGATGCACAAACTTCATTAACAGTTTTTTTTCTTTATGAAGTTTTTTATTTCTCAATTACTGACATTATAATTCTACTTACAGTTATAGTCCAATGAAAAGTCCAATTAAAAATAAAATACAGTGGAATACCACATGGAAGTGGCATTTCATCTTTCCTACTGTTTATTACTTTTCTTCAGCTCTTTGTTAAATAATATCTTCTGCTTGTTACTATTTTGTTTTTGAGGAGTTTTATTTCCACCATATCGTTTCTATGCTTCCTGTTTGTAATGTGAAGTTGCTGCTTTTTGCTCCTGTCCTGTCGCTTCCTTGCCATTGTTCTGTCAGATGTTCTCAGCGTCAGTCACAGAGTCGTCTCTGTAGCTGATTTCATTTTGTGCTCAGTCTTTATTTTTATCATTGCACTTCCTGCTTCTACAGCGCTTCATGTTTGTTCACAAAGAGGTCTGAATTATAGCTTTCTACGTTTTGTAAATCCGCACATGGTTTTAGGGTGAAATGTCTGGTTTCAGTTCCCTAATCCCCATTTGTTCAAGTCGAGTTATTTTAGTATGTTTCATCCATCCATCTGTCATCTATAACTAAATTCTGTTCAGGCTCAAATCAATGTTGTCACTTCTCCTGTTTGCCTCTGGTGTTATCTCTGTTGCCTTTTGTTGAATTGTTTTATGATTCAAAATGTTTCAAAGAGGACTGAATTTGAAGTTTAGATGAGGAATTGGAGATATATTCCAAATTTGAAATTTGGAATAATTAACATCAACTGGATCTTTCAGCTCGACAGTGATCCTGAATACAGACCCAAGAAAACTCTTAACTGGTTTCAAAGAAATAAGCAAAGCTGCCAATACACAATTCAACTTCAAATCAGAAGAAAGAACTGAGTTCTCAGGTGCATAAACGAGGCTCTAAGAACTTCAATGATTCTATTTGCACAAATACATGTGGCTACTTTCTAAATGCAACAAATGTCCCGAAGTTGTCTTTAGTAAAACTGGCTTTTCTGCAGGGTATTAAATAAAGGTGTGTTCAATACCCATTCATTGGCATTCCACTTTACTACACATACATTATGTGCTAATTTGTGTGGCTTTCTTGGGCTGTTGCTGAAATCCAGAGTGAATAGCCTCATTAGCAATAGATTTACTTTTTTTTGTAGTTGCTGAGGCCACAACTCCTAAAGCATAATAATAAAGCACACAGTTCTGCTCTGACCCGGTTTTCTTGCTATTGCAAGTAGGAACCAATACTGAAGTTGGAGACATGCACATATTTTAAAACAGGCAACTTGTTGGGAGTCAGACTGTGTAAACTCAAGCACACACCCACAGTAGTATCTTGCAAACGCATGTTACCTAAAACACACACTCCATCGCAGCAGATGGCTCCACAGTCATAGCTGATGTTTCACACGTCAGTGGAGCACTCCCTGTACTCAACACGCAGTCACTCCATGGAAATCACAGCAACCCAACATACAAACAGGGCTGCACATGCAACCCTGACAAACTCATGACAGTACTGACGTTTTGTTGTTTTTTTCCTGTTGGTGCGCATGCATGCACAGAATGTCCTTATCTGTGCTAATTTATGGAGCGAGTGGCCACTTTTGTTGGCAACTCTGCTCAAACCTCATCATAACACACACAAGTTGAAATCTTCAGCGGCAGAGAGTCAGGAAGGCATTCGGCCCGATGTCAAAACAACCAACAGCACCAGATGAGGAAGACTGCACCATGTGACCCCCACTGCTCAAGGACATCGTCGCTTTTATAAAACACTGAGCAGCATCTGTGGCTGCTAATTGAAAACACTCAACATTTAATAGAAACCTGTGATGAGGCAAATAAACCAAGGCGCAGTTTGTAAGTCCCGCTAATAGAATCAGAGGGTCTTTTTAAGTCAAGAGCCGTGTGAACTGACTGGTTGCCGAAAACATCTGATACTTCAGCTGAGAGAAAATTAAAAGATCGGATGAAATTTATGTCAAGTCTTTTTGTCAGGTGGGTGTGGACACGATTATACTGACTGGAATCATAGGAACAAAACTCTGGCCTCTGTGACATTAGGAAAGGTGTAAAAAAAACAATTTCCCGACAGCCGGTGGGCCTGTATAAATGAATCTGACTGTGAACTGTAAAAAAATGTAAACACAAGCAGAGACAAAGGAAGAAGAGACTCAGGAGTGGGTTACATCTCTCTCCTTTTTTAGTAATTATTAGTGCTGCTTTCAGGATTTGGACCGCCCGGCGCAGATCTGAGGCGAGCCAGGCTGACAGCAGGAATAGTAACACGGAGGGATGCAGGCATCCTGCCCAAACTTTCTCTGACACATTCAGGCCAATTAATGAACAAAAAACCCACTTGATTCAGAGTGGGAGAAGGGTTTGTTTTTCCCTCTGAGGAGGACAGACTTCGGAGATGTTTGATGTGCAATGATTCACCTGAACAGCAGACAAATAACTGTTGAACAAATAGCTTGGGTTTTACAATGTGGTGAGGTTCTGCAGTCAGATGTTGATCACCTGCAGCAGATAGCTCATAACTGACTTCTAATTGGCTGAGCAGATATTAGTATTTTATGACCAGTCGAGGTAAGAGCTGGTCAGAAAGGAGCCGTTTCCTACATGGGTTTTCACTTATAATGCTTGATTCAATCGGGGTTCCAGTAATGGCTTTTGTGAAATTAGCAGTATTGGTGTGATTGAGGAAATGATTCTCTAGACACCTGTTGTTGTAGTTTTAATTAATCACAGCACGTGTTCATCTTCAGAACTTACCTTAAGGTGCAGTATTATGTGTTTTCCAGTCACATAGTATCATTTTATAGCACAATCAAGTAACTTTGCTATTTGATAACCCTAACCCATATGACTTAAAAGAAATTTTGCTACGTAATTTAACATCTTGAAATTGGGCCTCTGTCTCTTTAAAAACTCCTGCTCTTTCTTAAACTTCGTCTTCAGGAAGTCATCAAAATGGAGATTAGAGGATTTCTCAAACATGCATGGAAGAATCAAAGCAACACACCAGGTATGTTTGTGATGAAAGAATAACATTATCATATGATGTAAAGCTAAAAAAAAAAAAAAAAGTCGATTTCACCTTATACTGCCCCTTTAATTTAAAAAAGAGGAATCAAAGATAAATATCCCATCCATCCATTATCAAACATCCCTAGTGAGGTCATGAGGGCTGCTGGCGCCTATCTCCAGAGGTCAACAGGCGAGACATGGGGTCATCCTGGACAGGTCACCAGTCCGTAGCAAGGCCAAAAATAAATAAATAAATATTCTTTTTAAAAATCAAACTGGACTTCATATGAAATATTACATTTTTTGCTATGCTATTATTGAACACTATTGACCTGATTAAAACATATATACTTTTAAAACAACTAAATATTTCAATCAGGATGAACATTGAACTATAAGTTTCTGTTTTGGGTTTTATATATATTTGTACAACCAATGCCAGCCACCTACGTCTACTACATTTAAACCCTTACTAAAACTTTGTTCTATTTATGCAGAATGACAAACATGCTGCTTCAAACAGTCAGTACATTCAGTTGTAAATCAGTCGCTTCTTATGTATGTATTCATGCAAACAACTGAGATTATATTAGCAGGATGAAAGTTGTCCTAGCTGTGCAAGTATTTGCAGGAAACAAGCATTTCCATCTTGGAATAGAAACAGCCATCCTGTACTCCTTCTTTATTCAGCTGCTCCCCCTGGCTGTTAAATTCCAAACCTCCTGCCTGTTTCCTCCATATCCTGCCTCCTGCCTCCTGCAGTGATGAAAACCGAAATAAATACTATATGGGGAATCTCTCTCCTTCAATTTTCATAATAATCTAGAGTCTTAAACCTTGCCTTATTTCACTGCAGAATAAACAGTGATGTATAACCGTTTCATTTAAATACATTTCTAGAAGTTTTTCTGTGGTAAGCAGATGATCTAAACAACAGTCCTCCCCCCAGAAAAGGGATAATTAATGTAAGACTGCGGTTGGACTCGTTTCAAGCAGTATAGCTAAACTTGGAAGTGAACTTCATGAAGGAAACTCCTCCATCCCACTGATTCCTACCCTCCTCTTTGGATCCCAACCCTGTTGCTATTTCTGCGCTCTCACGCAATCGGCTCGTGCCGGCGTGAACACATCTCCCTCGTTTTTCTGTACGCCAAGCATGTTATTTGAATTTTTAAGACGTTTCATGCAATTTCATCAGACCTGCCCACGCTAAGGAAGTTGGGGATAAAATTAGCTTGGGTAGATGAGGCTCCAAGGTAACTGGTGATAGTCGTGTGGGGTTGTTTGCCAATTAAAAACTCTTGATATAGCTTTCTATTCCTGGTTTAGGTGACAAACAGAGTTGAAATCTTTGAAGTCAGATGGTTTTTTTTGTGCAGAACATATAATTCAGAAACGTCTTCATAATGTTTTGAGGCTTTTTAGTTTGATACTATTTAAATCTAAAAGCGCTTTCTTGATGAAGGTGCAATAACAGCTTCATTACTCTGTCATCTCTTTAATGAAGCTCAGTAATTAATGTGTTAGAAGTGAGTGAGCATCTGCGTTTTTTCCTTTCCCTTGCCTTTGACAGTAATTAATTAGAACTGTGGCTGGAGATTTTGGGTGTCTTACAGGCAAACTTGAGAAAAGAAGAGTTTTCAAAAACGGGACAAATGATGAGCATGAAACAGGAACTGCAACACTGTCGATTGGGATCAGTCATAAAACTGCATCTGTTGAAGTCACAAAGTGTGCTTTTAGAAAATAAGCTGTTGAGAAAAAAGAGTAACTTGCATGAGTTGTGCAGCCGAAGTACAGTGGAAATTGTTCTGGGTTACAGATCAACAGGAACTTCATTCTTCACAGTTCATCAAAATGAAAATCCTGATTGCTTCAACTTGGTAGTTCTGTTAAGACTTCATTCATGACCTTAGCATGCTAAGGTCATGTTATTAGCATATTTAGCAAAATGTCTGTTGAAGAGGAAGTAATATTAATGATTTCATCACAGAGAAAGTCTTTAAAAAAAGTGTTTACATATGCTATATCACAATATTAACATAATTGTAAGCCCACATTGACCATAAAACAAGGTGTTTGTCTCATCATTGAAAAAATCTGATTGTGTTCATTCTGCAGCCTTTTCTGCTTCTCACCACGGCCTACAAGACTGTCGAAATAGACCCTTTAACCTTTCTCACATAGCGCTTCCTTCCACTGAACAGTGTAAATGCCAATATTGATCAGGCCGGCCTATTTTTAATAGAATATGCTTTCTTTTGATATTTTAATGTAACACACTGAAACCTTTAGAGCTACAGCTGAGAATTTCATTGATTCTGCTACAGGCTGCAGGGACCGTGAATCTCCCCTGACGACTTACCCTCATCATGCCATCATTAAATCTTGTCATAATTCATGATTTTTAGAGGTCAGAAAAACAGGCGAGATGTCAGAATTAAATGGTTCAAGCTAATATGACAACTTCACAAAAGTATGAGATTTTTTCCAAGGCAACATTTGTTGTTCTTGAATTTTAACATTAGGTTTCATGCTTATGCTTTGTGACCCCAGTTCATCCCACTCATTCCCCTCATCCTTTACCGTGATTCCTTCTTTACAGTCGTCCTACTTTCTACCCTCCTTTTCATCCCACTCATCCCTATCCTATTTACAACTCTAATTTCAGACTCATCCACCGCAATCTTCTTTTTTTTATGTCACATTAATTTTCCACATCCCTGCTTTCAATGTCTTCATTAAACTAATCTTCTTCAACCCTCTTTTAATGCTTTTTCATCCATTTCATTCTCATCATTTTTGTTCTGATCCCTTTCCATCCCAATGATCCACCTCATCTCTATATCATTGTTTTAACATTCATCCTCCTTATTCTTTTAGCCAATGATTCATCCCACTCATCCTCTTTCATCCCACTCATCCTCTTTCATCCCACTCATCCTCTTTCATCCCACTCATCCTCTTTCATCCCACTCATCCTCCTTATTTTTATGCCAGTCTTTCATCTCACTCATCATTTTAATACCAATGTTTTATCCCACTTATACCTCTTCACAGTCCTGTCTTTATGCCCATCCACCTCCTCCCTCTTTCTTTTTAGCACTCTTCATTCTTTTTTCCATTACACTCATCCATCGTTTTCTGTGGCCACTTTTAACCCCACTCATCCACCTCATCCTTTATTACAACCTTGTCGTCACACTCATCCCTCTTTTTGATGTGTTTTCATCTCATCCATCTTCCGTATTCCTCTTTGTGTCCCCGTTTTATAGCAGTCATCTTTCTGTTCTCCTTTTGAATTATTTTTCTTCCAACTCATCCTCCACTGCCTCCTTTATTAGCACTTTCATCCAACTCATTCTCTTCCTTTTGTTTCTGATTACCATCCCACTCTTCCCCTTCTTTATTTTGTAACCAGGTTGCTGGGTATTGCCGACTTCTGCCCAGGTCCCTCTTGAAAATGAGATCCAGATCTCAATGGGGTTTACCTGGTTAAATAAAGGAAATAAAAAAAATAAAAAAAAACCTCTTCCACCTCACCCACCCCCACAGTAATGCAGCTGTAATATGTACTACATGTTTTAAATGCTTTTATAAACATTCAGTTGTTTTATGCACTGCTAATTCAGATAAAAAGTCATTCTGGGTGCTATAAAAAAGAAGTTCAACACAAAACTAGTACTTTGTGTAAAAAAAAACTAACTCTAGTCTTAGTTTAATTCTGAGTCACTTTAACAACTCAATATCAGTTCACTACTGCTTCTCATTTCTGCCATTATCTCTTCTTCCCAATTCCTATTTTGCTTTTTGTATAAACTGGGTGGCTGCAAAAATTGCCAGATCATTTCCATACTGAGACGACTCCCCACAGTCTAAGTCCCTGTTGTTATAATAAAGAAGAACTAACAAAAATCACAAATAGCAACCGTTCTTTATGTGACTCATCGCCCAGGGTGAACTTTTTAAACTGGACATCAGAATCACTCAGGAAAAATAAAAATCCTCTGTCAGTTTTCACATCCAGTCCAGGATTGTGACAAAATACATATATCAATCATTTTGCCTCACTAATAACCCAGGAGCTGGTTTCTGATTAGATTACTAGTTAGGGTGGCTTCACATTTTTAAGAACATTTATATACTTTCATCATCTGAAATATTTATTTTGTTTAAACCTTAGTTAGACTAATCTACAAGAAGTTGATTTTTTTTTTTTTTCCAGTTCCTCTGCGCAGTGTTGATGCCACATCCAGATGAAACTTAACTTTCTGATCCTCATCCTCTCCTCAACTTTGATACCATACTCATAAAAGCAGACAATATTTAAGCATATGATCATTTGTAATGTTTGGTTAATTGAGAGTTAAGTGACATATTAAGAAAAGTGCCTTATTTCGACATTTTCTTTAAAATAAAGCACCTTTTCTGCCTAATGATCTTACTGTAGTCCAGGTATTACACCCTCCTCCTAAACGTCTCTTTGAATCTGGAAGTTCTTCTTCTTCTTCTTCTTCTTCTTCTTCTTCTTCTTCTTCTTCTTCTTCTTCTTCTTCTTCTTCTTCTTCTTCTTTCTTCCAATTGATTTGGGTGCTCAAACCCTCAGGGATCAGAGGATGACGGTTTGACAGGATTGTGGGGGTCTAGGTAATGTGCTGTAGGGGGTTAACTTGTTTCCTGTAGATCAAAAAAAGTCTCAATATGTCAAAGAACCCAGAAACGTATTATGTGCATATGAAGTTCTGGTAAGCTGTATGTATAATAATCTTGGGCTATTATTGATGTATTTGAACCAATCTTTGTCCAGGATGGAATAGACACAAAATATCATTCAATGTTTTTTTTAAAGCCAAAATTAAGTCCTTGAGTTTGAATTTAATAAAAATGTTGTCTTATCCCCGCAGGCTTAAAATATCCATATGGCCTCAAATACACACACTCACTCAAAATGACATACTTTTGTAACCATCAACAGGCAGTTCCAGGCAGAATTCCTACTGGATGTTTGACCACTTTTCTTCACAGAAATGGTTCATTTAAATGTGTTGGTTTCCTGGCATGGACTTGATTTTTAAACAGTTGCTGCATTTTGAATAGTTTTGGAGTCAGTGTCTTTCTAGGAGTTTGATGTTAGTCTGCTGTATATATTCCAAAACTAGTTTTGATTTGTGTTTTGGGTTATTGTCCCCGTTGGAATACCCAGTTGTGTCCAAGTTTTAACCCATCTAATTATAGAATTTGGAGGTTGTCTTTAGTATTCCACTTTGGGGGTGTATTCAAAGACCAGAACCACTAAATCTAAATCAGGCCTTCAGTGTGATGCTTCACAGTTGGTACAGTGCTCTAGCTTTGTGTGCCTTACATTGAGAAAAACAAATCGGTGGTGAAGTAAATTTAACATAACTGAATCTGTGAAATCAACATCAACAATAAAACTTTAAGTTAGTGTCTTTACACAAGTGTATGTATTGAGGTCAAAACTATTTGTTCAAGATACAAGACAATGTATTTTTTTTTCAGAAAATAAATTGTTTAAGTAATAAGAGCCTATCTTTTTAGGTTCATTCACACAACAAAAAACAATCTGGCTATCTTTACAGTATTTCATTCAGTATTTTGAAACACTAAATAAACCATCATTGTGTCACTGTGGCCAAACAACTTAATCTTTGTCTTCTCTGACCATAAAGTATTTTCTATTAAAAGTTTTTTGCTTGTTCTTGTGGGAATATGCAACTTTCAAGGTGCTAAATAATCAAAGTTGTTGACTTTTTGTCATCACTACAGGATGGAAACTCCAACATTGTCCAGTGTGGGAATGTTTTACGCATGATTCTGTAGGTTGCTCCTGAACATCCTAACCCTTTCATCTGAGGGTTACAGTGTTGGTCAAATGGTTGAAACTCGGAGACCTTCTGTGTTCCAACAGGATGAGGGATTATGAACGATATTAATATCGGTTTTGAGGGCTCGCATTAGGCATCCCCAAAGCCCTGACACATTATTAATAAAAGCCAGATTAATGTCATGGAGTTAATCAGACAAAATAAGTCACTTCTGCTTAGAAACATTGTCACATTTTGGAACTTGGACCTGGAACCTGCTGGAAGCAACAAGTTTCATTCCAACTCTCTTAAAGACATTTAGCCAAATAACCACAAGGTTATTTGGCTAACCTAATAGAGCCTTTGTGTATAATTTTGAGATAGTGTGTGATTAAAATGCATAATGGTTCAAATACATGCTGAAAACTTCAAATTAAAATTATATTAGGACTGTGTAAGTAAACTTCTCTACATGCATATTTTAACAAATGTTATTGTACAAGTAACACTGCATTTTGTGTAACGTATTGTCTAGAGCTGGAGGATCCATTACCATAAATCTTGATCAGTGTGTGACAGCATATCTTATATCCATGGATGTAATGGAGACACAGGAGAAACTGTGGCTGTTCATTCTAATCAACATTCATTCTATTGATTTACTCTAGTTTATTTGTGAATACACAAAGAACTACATTAACCAAATAAACTGTTTGGGGTCTGGCTGTCTTCTGGCGTATTTCAAGGAAAGTAGGATGGGCGATTCAGCAATGGTTACTTTAAACTCCCATTCCAACCCCGACTGTTGGATCATCATTAGGAGGCTTAACAGCTGTCTTGTAGCAGATGTGCCCTGTTGCTTAGGCACGCTCCCCGTCCCTGGAGGGGAAAGGTCAAGACACTGGGTGGAGGTTGGAGCAAATATTCTTCTAAAAAAGCTGCATGTTGATGCTTTTAAAGAATTAAACAAATGAGCATCTGCCTTCCCAGTGTCGTACGACACTAATTTGGAATGGAGATTAGTGTGAGCATTATTTTGTGTTTTCAATTTATTCTTTTAATAGATTTTCTTTTCTACAGTTGAAGGCAGATCTTTATGTGAACGGCATAAAATGCACACAACCTTTTTTTTTTTCTAACTGTTCCGTTAAAAGTCTGAGGCTTACCAAAATCATTTTGATTTACTGAGAGTCAGGTTTGAGAGTGAGTCAACAAGAATCTTGACGTCATAAGAGTTTGTTTTGGTGTGAAATATGCACATTGAATATTGAATATGGCCCTATTCACATTGAACCAATGTGAGGAAGAAGCCATTACTTCAAAATTAAATGCTATATTAACGTTTAGATGCATGCATTCAGGGCAAAAGACTTACACTGTTGTCCCTGAGGAAATTAAAATTGAGTGTTTGACCACAAGGACCATGGTCACACTCATAGTGTGTGGTTGTTTTGCTGCAGGAGGGACTGGTGCACTTCACAAATTAGATGGCATCATTAGAAAGGCAAACTATGTGGAAATATTGAAGCGACATCACACAGACATCCTCCAGAAAGTTAAAGCTTGGACACAAATGTGACTTCCAAATGTACAATGGTCCAAAACATACAGCTAAATTATAAAGTGGCTTAAGAACAACGAAATCATTATTTTGGCGTGGCCATCACAATGCTCTGAGAGGAGTTCTATAGAAAGATGTGCATATGTGAGACAGTTATACCTTTTCTTTAAGGAGGAACTGGCTAAGATGAAAGCAAATTGTCAAAAGCCTGTGGAAGAATACCTAAAACACCTGACACCTCGCATGGTTCAAAAGGTAAATATGCCAAATACTAAGAATATGTATTCTTTATTTTGATGCAAGTTTTAAAAAATCTGTGAAATACAAATAATAGGAACATTTTAATATAATAATTTCAAACTGAAATAAAAAAAATATATATATATGTACAACTGTATCAACAAAGCATAAGTTTGCCTGTTAAATTTTGCATCTTCTTGGAAATAATGAAAAAAGTGGTCAATGGATTTTAACAGGACTCCCTGGTGGGGCAGAATAGCGAGGGGACGTGCCCTGTCCACGGGCGCGTGGCGGAGGAGCAGGTGGATGACGGGCAGCTGAGACGTGGGCTCCGAGGGGGAGGAGGGGGGCTCCATTTTGGAGGACTCTTGGGGTTGAGAGAAGCCCTGAAAAAAAAGGCAACCCCATCTGGAACTGAGGTGGGGGCTCTGGTGTGAAAGAGATCTAGTGGGTGGTGTCTGACACTCACTCTTTTGTTCTTCGACAACACAGCAGTGATGGTGATGGTGGTGGAGGTGGTGGGGCTCTCACTGCCGTGGGGGCTGGGCACTCGAACAATAGTGCCGATCTAGGATTTGAAAGCCTTCGATGAACAGAAAGGCAAGAAAGCAAGCGGGGAAGGTGTGGACAGAGAGAGAAGCAGGCGTTAGCTCGCCCTTGTTTTCAGCACGGCAATGATGCTTCAATCTTATTCAAAAACACAGCATGTCGTTTAAGGGAATTCATTATGAACTCATTAGTGTTGACTGTGATTTTCTGGTGTGCATTGTATGTGCTCTACATATAGTATTCTTATATTGTATAAATCATGCATAAAAATTGTGCTGTAGATTATAGTTTTGCTGAATGTGAGAAGAAGATGAAGAAAGATGAGTTTTGGTATTGTGATGGAAGCGTGCCTATGCTGGGAGGAGATCGAGAGTATGAGCTTCATTTATTTTCATCAGCTGCATCTGCGGGCCAGACTGTTAGCCCTGATGCAATTCTGAGTGCTATTCCACGCATAAACATATATCCCTGAGACGCCTGTCCTTGCTCAGCTCGAGCCAAGCCTCTGTCATGCAAGGTTATCTTTTCTTTTTCTCCCCAACTATATGCCCTCTCGTCATTTTTCACATCTCCCCTACACAATTCCTGCCATTCATCAGCCAAGTCACAAAGGACAGCTGAGTACCTGCAGCAGCTCTCCAGGGTGCTGAATAGGGTGACTGCGAGGTGCAGGAGTGAGGGGGTGGAAGGTTTGGGCTTCAGCACTGTGAGTGGCTACAGGATATTCCTCAGAGGACACATGGGGGTTTGGAGTGATTGCCAGGGAAGATTGAGACCTTCCATTACCATAAACTGACAAGTCCTCTATTAAAGGGAAGAATCACTGACAATGTCTTTCTGTATTTTCTCAAACAGGACAGAGAGAAAGCCTGTAAATGCACAAGCTCTGACATGCTTCCTGCATAGCTTTGCATGTATTTTTTCATATCACTAATGCATTATTGAGCTCCCCTGTAGGACTTCTTGTCACTATGCATAACAACACTGTATATCAATTTTTTTTCCTTTTTCTTGGAAGATGACTTCTGTAACCCAGGGAGAATTTTGCAAACTAATTATTTCTACCTATTACTGATGAGACCAGTTATTTTCCAATCGTGGTGAATAGCTCCATCTGTTGGCGGGGTCGTGGTATGGTCACACTTTTATTAATTAGAGAAAAAATAACAGAGGTGAGCATTCTATGAGAGTTTTTGCTTGCTGCTTTTACACAATTTGATTGCGAATGGAACTAAAAAAAAAAAAAAAAAAAGCACAAGACTTAGTTAAATTACAGTAACCATCAAACACATAATTTCGCTTCTCTTTTGATTCAACAATAAGTGAAAGTGCCAGAGTCAGGTTTCCAATGAGAGGGATTGGCTTGGAAACTTTATTTAGTTTACTTCCTATATTTTAAACAGAACTGAAAACAAAGAAACCTAAAACTGCGAGGCGTAAGCGCCATTGTCAGGTCGACATTTAAACCGGTCGGGTGAGATTTGGGCCGGTGGGATGGATAAGGTAGCCTACTACAGAAACTGCTTGATAGTCAAGTTTCCGTAAAAAGAACAAAAAAAACAACAAAACAAAACAAAACAAAAAAAAAAACCGGATGTGAGGAGAAGAAAGTAAGCTCGTCATGACGACGTCATAAAATATTAATATAAAAGTAAATAAAAACTTGCACAGTGCCTGCAAATGCAGTTTGATAAAAAGGAATATCATTGAAAAGTTCACTTATTTCTGGAAGAGAACACTTGTTTTATACAAGAAAATATATGATAATTTTTTTAATGATTATATGAAATTGTCCACCCGGACACTGATTTCCAAAAGAAACGCAAAAATAATTTTTCTCTGAAAAGAGAACTTTAATCCGAGTAACACTGCAATTATTTTTTTCTTCATAGTTCATGAGGGAATCCCATAATAGTACAGATAAAACATCTTCATTGTCTCTGGTTCAGGAGTGACTCAGGACAAAGAATGAGACAGGTATATGTTTCTTTCTGGTGTTTCTTGAAGTGCTGACTCCGATTTTGCCTCAAAATCCTTCCAAATATACAGTCATTCCTGTTTCTTGTGCAAACCAAGCCCTTTTTCCTTCCACTAAACTTTCTATTAATATGCTTCTGCACAGCAGTCACCAACAAGTCTAAACTAGCTGATTGTTCAGGCCATATTTTTTGTATTAACACGTTTATTTATTTGACTTATGTAATATTTTCACTTTTTTTATATGCCGAGTTTTGGGTTCTAATTTCATCACCAAAATGATCAGAAATAAATGCTGGAAAAATAACAATCCATTTGCATCTGATTTATACATGAGGTGTACTTTTAGAATTAAATTATTTAAATAACTTAAGTCATAAGATAATATCTCAGATAACGTTTATACTGCAGTGCTTCGGTGTCTATTCAAGATGTCAGCGTTCATAAACAAGAGTGGCATTTTATTTTGAAGGGTAACCGGATGTGGTATTGGTGTTGTAAGTCAGCTTGGTGCTGACGGCCGCCTCGGCTCCCGGCCACTAGGAGGAACAAGGAGGGCTCCTTGTCTGGTCCTGGTGTGGAGAAGGAAGAGGTCCGCATCCCAACACAGGACGGGACAAACCCAACCCGCCTCGGGAGGACACTTTCATTTTGACTTTCGAAGACTTTCTTTACATGGAGGGCAAGAAATGACATCGTCAGCGTGCGAAAGGAGGGCGTTTGCTCATAAAATCAACCGGTGAGGCTGAAACAAGTTTTTTTTTTTTTTTTTCTAACAGCGACAGTGAATAGTGTGACCTGCTGGACCGAGTGCACACATAGCAACCATGCTAGGACTCGCAATGTACCACATAATATTATCAGCTTAGCTTAAACATGTAACTTCCCTAATTCAATAATAAAAAAAAAACAATTAACTGGAGTGGTTGGCGCTCCCAAATACTTTACAGGCTTTAACGACCTGTTTGACAGGCGTTATCGTAGCACGGTAGCAGCGTTGTCAAGAGCCACTTCGGCGAAGCAGAGTTACTGTGCTGAAAGAGCTCCTCTGCTGCTGCTGTGTGTCAAATTGGGAGTATTATAATGTTGTAAAACAGAACAAAGTGCCGTGTTAAGTACAAATCTACCGTTTCTCACTACACTTATTAACTGATCAGATTCCAGGAGGAAAAAAAGCTTCACAGCCATGTAAATAACTATTTTTGTGTGCAAATAACTTATATTAGACTCTCTGATTATGTACTTTAACCTTATGCTTGTATTTGACCTGGATTCACAAGTATTTGCATTGTCTTAGTACATAAACCAGATAGTTCCTCCATAGAAAACAAACAAGAACATGGATTCTTATAATTAAGTTCAGTGACGTCAAGTGTGAAGTAGCCACTTTAAGCTGCATCAGACCGTGAATTATAAAAGTTTACCATTGCATTTTTCGGATTGTGTCTCCTGTAGTAGGTCTAACACTATTGTTTTGTCCCGGATGCAGGAAAGGGTGGGAAGCCCGTTCTGGCTCTGCCTTAGCTTTCCTTTTTCCTGTTTTTAAATGGATTTGTCAATTGTCCATGTCTTAAAAATGACACAGATCTGCTAAATAAGTGTGAAATAAAAAGTCTTATACTTAAAAAAAAACTAAAAAGGAAAAGTTGAGATCCTGGTGTTAAGGAAGGTTTTTTTTATTTAACTTTTATATGTGAGAAGGAGACAGTTTGCACATCAAAAGCAGCAGCTGTTTGTTGTCCCTGAGAGGATTGGGGTTTTCTCCTGCTTTGTCTTTAAGCTGGCCATTTGCTGTAAGTTATTAGCAGCCAGAAACAGAGATCTGGCCCTGCGCCCGTTCCCGGGATCCAACCCGTTGCTGCTCTGTGAGGTTTGAGTCATTATGTGCAACAGCTGCTGTTCTTCAATTACAAATAGTTTATAGATGATGTCTCCGAAACCTTTGTGCTTAACTATAGAGGAACAGATGAAGGTGTTACTTCTCTAAAAAGAGCTTAGATAAGGCAAGTGATGGAAAATGTCCTGTCAAGCATGAATATGTTGACATTATAATTCAGAAGAAATACAAATATTTATCTCTTGCTCACGTTAGTTAATAACAGTTAAATTATTTTGCCTCCAGATAAGACAGGGCCAGGAGACAACAGTATGTGATTTTTATAGTATCATAATAGATAAATGCAATAGATAATTTGACTTTGAAACATTGACTTTAGCAGAAGTATAGAGTAACAATGTGGAATATTCAAAGCGCTTAATGTGCAGAATGTTCTACATTTTTGCTGTTCTGCTCTGTAAAGAGAACAATCAGCTGATAGTTGAACTTGCCAATTTTGAAACCCCAGCTTTTTAAAATCTCGTTGTACCTCCCTAACATTAAATGACCCCTATCATCTCCAGATGCCATATTCTTTTTATTTCTTCCTAAAAAAGCAAGGTGTTTGTTTTTTTTCTCTTTTTTTGCAGGACGATTGCAGCGGATGTCAGAAAACAAGTAACCAGAGACTATGGCTCACCTCAGCTGTCTAAGAAACGAGGAGGAGCTCATCACCCTGTAAGTCAGCCTGTAATTAACATGCCAGTTTAACAGGCTGGCATCTTTAAACAACCTGTAAAACTGTTAGATATTTTTGTTTTTGAATTACATTTTACATGTAAATAAAGTAAAGATTGGGTCTGTGGGAAGTTTGTTTTGGGAATTATCTTTTGAATCTCAAGGATGCTTCTTTAGATTTCTGCGGATGCATAAGGAAAGCATTGCTTCTTTAATTTTTTAAATCTTTATGAGAGCTGCTCAAGGATAATTACCCTAATGTAGCATTGGTTAAAAAGCCAATAAGATTCATTTAAATTATTTAATTGTCCAGACAATTAGATTCTGTTAACAGACAGAACCTACACATTTCCACACAAAAACAAGGCGTTGATCAATTCAAATGTTTTCAGTTTCTGGTCTAAAAGTATCCCCAAACATTTATTCAGGGGAAAATGTATCAGACAAACAATGTGTCCAACTTATATTGTACCCAGGAGCTGAAGAAACCTTTTGATGACTTTGTTTTGTTTCTTTTCTCATTCATACTCTCACACATCGATCTTGTGCTGCTACTGTATGCAAATAGTCCTTTTAGAGATTCCAAACTTTCCTTCTTTTTTTTTTTTTTAGCATTTTTGTTCATTGAAGTACTCCCATACTCCTTAGATTATTAAAAATGTTTGTTACAAAGTATTTATCCCTTTAAAGATTTGATCTCCTTTGATTTGAAGTCACTCTTAAGTCTTTTAGACTATAAAAGACATTCCAGTGTTGTGTAAAGATATTCAATCTTGTTTTTGAATATTTTATTTATTAAAGGAAAAAACTATCTTGATTAGATATATTTTGTACTCCTATTGATTAAAATCAACATTTGAAAAGGACATTATTGTATTTACTGAGATTCTCTTATTTTAAAATTTGCTTGATCTGAGAGATTTTTGACAAGAAAAAGCATAAAAGGAAGAACTCTATAAGGGGGAAATCCTTTTTTCACTGAGACAGATTTATTTTTTCAAAACTCCGGCTTGAACAAAGTTGGCCAATGACTGGAGTCAATCTCTGCTGACGTAGGCTCTACACACACAGCGCCTGCACAACACAGCCAGAGACTTCTCCTCACACACAGAACATCTGCAGAAAAATAGCTGTTAAACATGCATTCATAAAGATTATTCAAGAATGGATTATAATAGTTAACCAATTGAGATTTCTTGTGATGGCTCTAAAAATATATAGGAATTATTTTCCTTGTCTTTTTTTGTTTTTGTATTTAATTGGGGAACAATATTAGTGTATTACTAACTTATGTACATTTTAAGTTTAGTCAGAAATGTTCTAAACCTCCCCCCTAACAAGACAAGACAGCCAAATGACAATTATTGTTTTGTCTTGATGGTGATGTCTTAGCGATGGTTAAGTAACCATGGCCTGATGTTCTCTGACAGTTGCCCCTGACGGAGGTGGTTGAACCGGTGGACTTTGAAGAATATGTGAGCAGTCACGCTCCGGGGGTTGAGGCCGGCCCCCTCAGACAGCTGATGGAGTTTCCCCAGGATGACCTGGAGCTCCTCCCGCTGGACAAAGAGTGCACTACACTGGAGCCGCCTCTGCCTGAGGAGGAGGAGTAAGTCAGAGGGGCTGCTTCGACTTCACAGCTCATTATGTTATCTACAAATCCTCTTCTGATCTATACATTACTGCACAAGCAGCAGCATCGGGTTCACTGTAATGGGAGACAGGCATTACTAGAGAGAAGAACAAAGCCTTTCTCTTTAACACTATGTGAACATAAATAATAAAGGCATGCATTGCTCAATTATTCAAGTGTTTTTCTATGCAGCTCACTAGATCCCAGAGTGAGAGATGCCCTGGCTGTCTACACAGATGACTGGCTTGTCATACATAGAAAGTAAGTGTCAGTTTCATCAACTGCCATCACGGGCGCGCTATCACCGTTTCAACGTTTGGATTTTCTCCTCCAGATTTCAACACTACAGCACCACTTACACCCCTCAAAACTCTGAGCGACAGAGAGAGAGGCAGCGAGGGCTGGTCAAACAGACCTTTGAACTGGACGAGGCTGCTGCGAACGATCGCCAGGATGACCAGGTAGTTGGTTGTGTTGAAAGCATTTACTGTTTTAAACACTCAGATGCAATTTCAGTTAGTTTTAGGGTCATAAGCAAGGTTAAGCATTGCTGGAAGTTTAAAAGGAAGCTTTACTTCCTTTTAAGCTTCCATCATCTCATCCCCGGACGAGGAGATTAAAATGATAGTTTGCCATTATAAATGGCTAAGGGCGATGTAAGCTGTTTACAACTCAGCATCCATAATGGATAAGTGGCTCTAGCTGTTCCCTTATCAATTACTCATGCTTCTTAGGAATTAAAATATTTGGGTGACCTAGCAAGTGGAGTCTTTAGCGTCACTGTTCTGATGAGGGAAGGGGGAACTAATGTCCCCTCCTGCCTGTGTGATCCTCAGGATGACTCAAAGCGGAGGTCGGTTAGCCTCGATGAGACCCCCCGAGGCAGCTGGGCCTCCAGCATCTTTGACCTGAAGAACTCCTCCCCGGATGCTTTGCTCCCGTCCGTGCTAGAGCGGACAGCTGCAGAGGATATGGACCGGAACAACACGGATGCACGCTCTCAGGAGCGCCACAGTGACCTGCTGGGCCTCTACCCTCCCCCTGATGAGGTTTGTGTAAAAATAGCTGCTAACATTTAACTGAAAACCCATGTATTAATCACCTTCACATAATGTATAGTGTTTTATCAAGTACAAGGTTTATCTTTTTGGAATGTGTTCAACTCAGACAAAATTAATGCTTTTATTTGATGTAGAAAATCAATTTGAGATGGTAAATATAAGCTAGTTGGCCATTTCTTTCCTCAATATTTTATTGTTTTTTTTCCTTTTTTTCTCTTTATGTCTGCGTACAGATCGCTGTTCGTCTGCCATGACATTACCACAACGTCTGTTTAAATGTTATCTTGGTCTGTGGATTTTTTTTTGTTCTTTGTGTGGCAGGATGAAGCAGTGGAGAGATGTCCTATACCTGAGGTGCCCAAAGAACACTGTGGCCAGAGAATTATGGTCAAGTGTTTGTCACTAAAGTAAGAAACATAACACCTCATGTTTATGACATCATTCTTTCTATTAGTGGCCAAATTAGAGCAAAACTTCCTCTGTGTAATTTTTTATGTGACAGTAAGTGCATATATATATATATATATATATATCTTTTTTTTTTTTTCAGATTTGAGATTGAAATTGAGCCAATATTTGGATCACTTGCTCTTTATGACGTTAAGGAAAAGAAAAAGGTAAATGGTTTTTTTTGTGAGTGTTTCCACAGTCAATAAAGCTGAGTAAGGCCACTTAGTAACTCTGAGCTCATATTTGACTAATTGAGTTTCCCTTCCGTCTAAAAGGTTTAAGTGTGTTTTATTTTGTTAAGATCACTTGGGCAAAACTCAATTAAATTCCTCTGACGTAGATTTCCAGTATCATCTCTCCATGCCCCCTCCTTCCTTGTTCCCCATTTATTTTTTCCCCTGACAGATCTCAGAGAATTTTTACTTCGACCTTAACTCGGATCAGATGAAAGGAATGCTGAAACCTCACACACCTCATATAGTTATATCTACGCTGGCTCGTTCCGCCATTTTCTCCATCACATACCCTTCTCCAGATATCTTCTTGGTCATTAAGGTACAGAAATTTGGTCAATCAAATTAAAATGTCATAATTAGAGCACCCCATGTAGTTGTTGCACATTTAATAATAATTTTTGACAATCCAAAAATATTTCCAGTCATTTAGCCTGTTAATGTTTATGTAAAATGTCCAACAATTTCTGGTGAATTGACATTTATTTATTCCCGTTTTAGCTATCTTTGTGGCTAAAAATCACACAAGGATGCATCACATCAGGTGTTCATGGTTAGAAATTTGTTGCTCAGAATTTTGAAGGATGCCTACACCTCACTTATTTAGCTTGTTGATCTCTACTTTGAAGTTGTAGTTGTAGTGAAGACCATAATAAAATCAAAAGAGCTTCCTCAGACCTTCAGAAGAACTGTAGCATCTTATCGGTTTTGCAAAGGATTTAATTAATCTTAGTCTCAAAAATAATTTGAGGTCAGCCATTTCCTCTGTATAGGAATAGGCTGCTAGTAGATGACATTTCAAACAACTAACATTTTGAGGTGCTAAAAGACGCAAAAACTTCATCATAAAGCGAACTACATTTGAGCTCTGGCTGCCGTTGACATGACATTATATCTGTGCGCTCAGAAAGAGACTGCTCAGGTTTAAATTTTATGGCAGCTGAGCAAAGAGGAAGCTTTCTCTCAAAGAAAACCATGAAGGTCAGGCTGAAGTTTGCTAAAGAGATTAAAGACCAGCACGTTAGTAATAATGTTCTTTAAGCAGGTGAGTCTAAAATAAAAATCTTTGGACAACCAGAGCACACGACGGATTTGGTGTGAGCCAAATATGAGATACCTCATATCCACTGTGAAGCATGATATGAGTGTCATGCTGGGTCAGCTCATTATCATAAAATCCACTACAAGTTTTTCAGAGGATCTGATGATGCTTAAAGAAGCAAATGGACGACATGCAGAAGTAGAAATTAGTCCTGCAACATGACAGTGACCCAAAACATACCAGGGAATTCATCAAGTAGTGGCTGAAAACTAAGACATGAAGTAGAATGACCAACCTAAAGGTCAGAAATGTTGTGAGATCAGGTGAAACTTCCCTCAAATCAATGTCAGAGACTAGTAGTTGGCAACAAGAATCATCTCACTGAAGTTATTTAAACTACAGGGCTACATGCTGGCTATTAGAGATAAGGGTATGCTAACTTTTTTCTTAGACTCTACATTTTTTATATTAGTTGTTTAAATAGCAGAGCAAAGTAATTTTTTGTTGTATAAATGCAGTAGATTACTGTGCTTTGACATGTGTAAATATCCAAATAATAAATTTTTAGAGAGGTGTCCTAATTTTTGTGAAATGTGAAAAATAATAAGTTCTTTTGTTAACAATCCTGCATATAAAATTTGTTTCAGCTTGAAAAAGTTCTTCAGCAGGGAGACATTGGTGAATGCTGTGAACCCTACATGGTCATGAAAGAGTCGGACTCCTCAAAGGTAACGGAGTCAAAGTGTGCTGCTGTTGCAATGTTCTGCATTGGACGTTATGAAAGTTGAGCCACAAATATTACTCAATTCCGTCTGGTTGATTTTGCAGTGTCCACTGTCATATTTAGTTTGCTAAATCTTTGGCTGTTGCAGAAAGGTCTTGACAGTTCAGTGTCCTTTGAGCTCATTTTGATCTCTTGTTGCTCCACCGCAGCACAAGGAGAAGCTGGAGAAGCTCCGCCTCCAGGCAGAGCAGGCGTGCTCTCGTCTTGGCCGTTTCCGCATGCCTTTTGCCTGGACAGCCATTCACCTCCTCAACATCGTCAGCAGCGTTGGCAGTCTCGATCGGTCTGACCCAGACTCTGACTCTGGTACTGAGTGCTCCTCCATCCCCAGTTCCACCTCTAATTCCCGCATGTGCACAATCTTTAGCATTCTACAAATATTTTTAGGTATTTACATGTTTTGTAAATCACTTTTGGCAGAACGAAAGAGCCACGGGACCTGGAATGAGAGAAAGAAGAAGGGGTTTGAGAGGATGAGTGTTGGGGAGGAGATGTGTAACTTTGCCACTTTCCGCCCAGCAACGCTCACCGTCACCAACTTCTTTAAACAGGTCAGGCTCAATACAACAGTATTATCTGGGGTTGTTAAAAACATACAGGCTGACATTTAAATACACTACAGATGAGCCCAAAATTATTCACACCCCTGGCAGATTTAAATTAATTATTCCCATTCAGCCAAGGTGGAAATTTCTCAAAACATAGGAAAGCAAAGTAAAAGAAAGTTCAATTTTAATTGAGAAAGTAATCGTTACAGCTATTGAACACTTCTTATAACTGCTAACTCACCGTTTTTGGCATTCCCGCTCTTGTTTTGGCGATTTATCTTTGGAGACAAGGTCCACGTTTTAAGGAGGGAAGGCCTCCTTGCCATAACCCTAATCTTTATCTTGCTCCACAGATTTACTCCACAGAATATCAGAATCAAGTCAGGACTCTAACAGGGCCAGACCAAAGCATTGTTATTCCAATTTTTTGTAAGAAGGAACACGTTGGTAGAATTAAAAGATTAGCTTGAACTTCAGTCTTAATAATTTTACGAATATCTTGTGTTTTTCTCCATTTTTCTGGTTTATCTCTTTTTTTCCCCCCCCTTTTTGTATAGTTCGGCTCATTAACAGTATGGAATCATAAAACAACAAAGATTCTCTAGATTTTTCAGTTTTTTGTGTAATTATTTTGAAAGATCCTAAAACCATAACTTGCCAATATTATGATTCGATTGATTTTCTAAAGTATTGGATTAACATTTGTTTAACCCTCCTGTTATTGTTGTTTGTTTCTGAGGTACATCAATAATGTTCGTGGGTCAATTTGACCCAGGGAGTGTTTAATCATACAATAGTGTCGGAAACAACAAAATTCCTCCAAAACATTTTTGTATCTGATTATTAACTCCAATACTAACTATTTCAATCAATATTTGTTCAATGATGCTTTTTATTTCTCACAAATAAAGGATCGATGATGACAACTTACTCATTTACTCATTTGGACATAAAAAATGGAATTTACATTTTTTATGTTCACTGAAAAAAACCTACAAACAAAAACAACAATAATTTCCTTAAAATTGATCTTTTGTGAAGGTTTTTATATTACATTTTCATTTTTTTTCAATGGGTGAACTTTATAATTGAACTTGAGACACACATACTGTTCAGGGTCAAATTGACCCGCTGATTAAAATAAAGACAAATGAGTCATGCAGAGAGCAATTTATGTTTTCTTCCACTTCTGCTGAGTGTCCACTCAGTGTGGGTGAAGTTTGCTCACGTGAACAGAAAAGGTTCCCGTCAAAAGATGTATAAGCACCTGCTTTTTCGCAGTTTCCTAGTGAAGTAAAGAGAATAGTGAGGAAGTGGGCTTATGTGTGTGCATGTATGTGTGTGGTGTGTGTGTGTGTGTGGTGAAATATGGTTAATAGCTGCAAGGAAACATATAGAATTGGAATTTTTTAAAATCTTTTTTACCCTTTAACTTGACTGTCGGGTCAATTTGACCCGAACAGTATCTATGTAAAAAGTAGATGCAGGAGGGGTTGCAAATGTGTAAAATGAATAAATTTGGAATTTATATGTAAAGTGCACCTATTAAGACAAATAGAAAAAGTTTCATGCAAAAAAAATACTTCCAAGTATTTAAAAAAAACATTTAAACTTTAAAACGGGTCAATTTGATCCGCAACATATTGGGGTTAATCTGTTCTGTGATGGGTCACCAGATAAATTTTTGTTTGTTGTTTGTTGAGCAAACAAAAACTTAACTATTTATCATAATTCATCTTGAACTATAATACATCATGGATTAATACTTGACTTTGAACTTTTTTTTGTTAAAAGTATTATTTGTGTTAAAAAAATCTGCTGTAACATTAATTTCTCTATATTCAAATTGAAATTGTATTTATGAAGAAACCTTTTTTTTCACTAGAATTTTTTTTTGTTAAAGGTGCAGCATCATTCTGCTGCTAGAGTGAAATGAAGAGCTACCATCTCCAGTCTCATCTATCAGTCTTGGTTCCCTGACACAACAGAGCTAGAACTCACTACTGATATTTATTAACTTGCTGTCCTCCCCATTTTTCTTCCCTCCTCTGTCAGTTTGCTGCATTAGCAACACCGAAGGCTAAATAACATGTTGCGGCAGTAAAAAAACAAATGTTGCTTTTATAAAATAAAGAGGCAGCTTTAAATACTTTTTTTGGACTTTTGAGGAAATAATTTTGTTATTTTCTGAATTTAAAACTTAATTTTTTTTATCCTATTTTTCTCTGTGTGTGCTTACCAAGGAGGGGGACAGACTGAGTGATGAGGACCTCTACAAGTTTTTGGCAGACATGCGCCGGCCGTCCTCTGTTCTGCGACGGCTGAGGCCTGTCACTGGTAACTGATGTACTCTAATGTGCCAGTTTGCATGAAAAGATTTAAGAGTTTTTTTCAAAATTATTATTATTATTATTATTATTATTATTAATTTGGTGTCTTGTTGTGTTTCGTGTGTCCTTCAGCTCAGTTGAAAATCGACATCTCTCCAGCACCGGACTCACCACATTACTGCCTCTCACCAGAACTCCTTCATGTGAAACCTTATCCGGACCTGCGTGTCCGGCCCACCAAAGAGGTGCTGGAGTTCCCTGCTCGTAATGTGTACACGCCGCACACCACGTACAGGTGGGCGTTTACTATTAAAGACACGTTCAAGCGGTGGCTTGACCTCTTGTATTGAACAAGCACAAGTTCAGCCACTCATTGCATGCATGCTTCTTCGTGAGTGATTATTGATTGATTTGACATTTTTATTTTTTGGATGTTTTTTTTTTCTTTTTTTAAGCAAAAAGATAAAAAAAAAGTTTCACCCTATATGTTCAGAATAAAAAAAAATCACAAAAACCCCCAGGATTTTTTAGGGTTTTAGTATTTATTTACAAATAACAAAGAAATGTGTATAATTTAACTTCATTTTTAACTTAATTTCTATTACAAAAGTTGTTAACATGAGCTAATATTCATATATAGGAATGATGGAGTGCAGTAACAATGAGGAGTTGATGGATTTTTTCTTCATTCAATGAACTGATGAGTCTTGAATGAGCTATGGCATAGTTTCACTCTGAAAGAAACACAGAAACAAACAACATTTTTAATTTAAATAAACAAATAGAATAAGTTCTGCATATGAAATGTGTTGAACCAGCAAGTTACCATCTTTTGCAGTTTGGAAAGCTGCTCATCCTGAGTCTCAATATACTTTTTCTGGATCTTGTTCCAGTTCTGTAAACCTTCCAAGATTTGGAGATGAGCCTCTGCTTTATTCTTAAAAAAAAAACAATACAGATGTTTAAATGTGACAAAACTAAGGAAATAAAATTTAATTTACAGTTTGACAGTGAATGAGTTGAGTTTTCAGATTTACCTGCAGTTCCTTGAGGCTGTTTGGTGCAGTGTTGTTGATGTACATTTCCAGCTGTTGAACTTTTGCCATCAGTTCTTCCTCGTCCTTCTCTATGCTGTTCAGCCAGTCTTTTGTTATATGGGTCTGAGCCTGTTGTTTTGCCATTTGTTCCTGTGAAAATAAGGATTTAGCCTTATTATTCTCTTTAACAGCAGTTTCTATATAAACTAGATCCACCTTACTAAGAGTCTAAATTAAATTGTTCTATAAGTCACTGAATAAAATAGGTGCTTTACATTGTTGAACTTTGCTTTAACTAACTCTTTTAGTCTTCCCTAACGTCTGTATTTTATATTTACATAATCTGAATTGTAATCGTACGACTATTCAGCTTCACACATGGAATCCAGTGTTTGCGTTTGTCCCTGGTCCTACCTGCAGCAGCTGGACGACTACTTTTATCTGTTGCTCCACTTCTGCAGCCTGTTCAGTCTGCTGCCCCAGCCGTTGCAGGGTTTCTTCATGACTCTTCAGAGTCTTGCTGATTCTCTCTATCTTTGCCTCAGTGGTTTCAAAGACGTAGTTGAGCGACTCACTCAGCTGTATGACTCCAAACATGAGCACGTTGACTTCCTCCTGAGGCGCAGCCTTGCCCTCCATGCTGCCCGTCTTCCTGATGGGGCTGGCAAGGATCGCTCCGAAACCCCCAACTAAACACACGAGACACAGGCTCCAGATCATTTTCATAGGGGCTTTAAGAGGAGGATGTGTATCTCCCTTTCATCCAGAATTTCATCATCTACAGCTGAATTTTCAGGCCTGCCGCTGCGCCTTTTATAGGAACTGGACACGCAGCACTGTGGTGAAACATTAGCTCGTTTGTGGTTTGATCCCAAGTTTAGTTTCACGGCCTTGGTCTCAGTGACCTTCTCTTAAAGCTTAACCACGGAGAGTCTAATTTTGTCATTTAGGTCATGCACTATTGCACCATGCATATGATGTATGAAAGAGATATACTTGAAGCTACAAATGCAAACATTTGTAGCATTAAAACAAGTGCAGCGGTATTACTTTTATACTGTGGTAATCTTTCTCCTAACGCAATTTACATCAGATGTTTCAAAAGATGAACAGTAGTAACCTGTGTGTATTTAACTTGGACAGAACTTGGTGACATGAGTGAGAATATGGTGACGGGTCAAACTTCTCTCACGTACGCACAGGACTCTCATTCTCTAAGAGGATCATACTTTCTGAATCTTGTAAAGAATTTGTAGGTTGTAAAATGCCTTGTAGATATATTCATGTTTGATGTCACATTGAAATCACAATCTATAATGTATTTTATCAGAATTTTAGAGGTAGACTGAATGGGCCTGAGAACATTATATTCACAGATGTTCCCAACCAAAGGGGCTGAGCTGATCTGGACTTATCCCAAGATTTAAAGATGGAATTGTAGCAAAAGGTTCTGCTGCCACTGGAGTATTAACTCTAGTGGCATAAATACAAACAAAATGTATACCACTCTTTTAAGTTCTAAAACATAGAAAACTGTGACTTTCACTTCACAGTCACTCACTGGTTTGTGTTGGTTTGTCAAAAAACCCCAATATGACAACCCGAAGTTTATGATTGTAACATGACAAAATGTATAAAAAATGTTCATTAGGTATGAATACCTTTAGAAGACACTCTATATGCTTTTCCTAATGACAATATAACAAAAGCGAGGAACTTTATTTCACTTTTACCTTCACAGATTTTTTTCTGTATTAAATTGTTCTATTGTCGTCTCCCTCTGCTTGTTCCTCACATCTCAGGAATCTGCTCTACGTGTACCCGCAAAGTCTGAACTTCAGCAGCCGCCAGGGCTCAGTCAGGAACATTGCTGTGAAAGTTCAGTTCATGGCAGGAGAAGATCCCAGTCAAGCTTTACCAGTGAGTCCCGTTCAAAGAAGAGCATAATTGTTGTATCCTAAAAAAATGCATTTGAAAAAATTGCTCAAGGCAGAGATATCCACTTAAAACTAGTTTTTAGTTGGATGTCTAATTTATTGGCAATAAGAACATTGAATTATAATATAGAGTTTATTCTAGGTTTTCTTGCCTGTTCTTTTAAGTGGATCTTTGACGTGAGTGCAGCAGATTAAATAGCTTCTTCTATAAACCGGCATGCAACAATAGAGCTGGTTATTTAAAACGAGTGCTCCGTGTTAGTGGTTGAAAATGACCTTCACACTGGGCTTTTTTGACCAGGTCATCTTCGGAAAGTCAAGTTGTGCCGAGTTCATGAAAGAGGCATACACTCCCATCATCTATCATAACAAGTAAGGCTCTTTCGCTCTTTTACCCTCTCTCTGTTCAGCTCTCTTGAACATTAATTCTTATTCATAAGGTCCCCTGAGTTCTATGAGGAGATGAAGATGAAGATTCCTGCCAATCTGACAGACAACCATCATCTGCTGTTCACCTTCTACCACATCAGCTGCCAACCCAAGCAGAACACTCCTCTGGAGACCCCCGTGGGCTACACTGTGAGTGTGCTCTTGGCTCAGGTTTAACACTTTCACCCACATGTTAACTTGTTTGGCAGCTCTTTTTGTACTCTCGCCATTTGGGAGAGATCACATGTCTTTCCGCCCGCAGTGGATACCTTTGATGCAGCACGGCCGACTGCGCACCGGCTCCTTCAGTCTTCCTGTGTCTGTGGAAAAGCCTCCACCCAGCTACTCGGTGCTCACCCCCGATGTGAGTGACGTAGACGAGACTGCGTGGATATCAGTTCGTCTGCCAACAGCAATTCCTTTGTGACGTCACTGTGCTCTGTTAAATGAGTCGAATTTCAATGTGTGGCAGGTTCAGCTTCCAGGCATGAAGTGGGTGGATAATCACAAAGGAGTTTTCAATGTCGAGGTGACAGCAACCTCCTCTGTTCACACTCAGGTACATAAAAATGCTTATTTAACTGAGGGTTAAGCTTATTAGTTTGCTTTTCTCTCAAACTCATAAAGTCTTTAATGTAGGGCTGAAACAATTAATCACCATGAATCGAATATTGAAATAATTGTCAACTTAGTAATCGATTGATCGTAACTGGAGTATACAGACTAAAAAAAAATGCCATTTGATGAAAGAACAACACACTCAGAGCAGTAATTAAGCCAAAGCTAGAAAGGAATAATAAACTTTTTCTGTAAATATGTTCTACCCAGACCTGCTGGTAACCTAATTTTAGCGTTCCTTGGTTCAAATTTGGTAAAAAATAAAAATAAACCTCTAAGAATCTTTTGCTATCCAATTATTAATCAGGCAATCCAAAAAATGTAAAAATTCCTCAGGAACTTTTACATATGTGTTTAGGGCTGCAAACCCCTGTAATTTGATTCTTATGTGGATTTAAAAAGACAAAATATTACCTTAAATGTCTGCTGGATTTCTGTGTTTGTTCTAACAAACATAAATCTGTGTTTGATTGGCTCTACATTTCAGGACGCATCCCTGGATAAGTTCTTTACTCTGGTGTATGTCCTCGAGGAATACTCCTTCCCGTTCCGACTGAAGGATGTGATTATTACTGAAGCAAACATGGAAGGCGAGCTGAAGGCCAGCATCTCAGCGCTGAGAGGGTCTCAGCTGGATACTTGTGTCAGATTTTTGCATCAGCTGCTCAACAAGCTCATTCAGCTAATCGTGTACCCGCCAGTCATTGCAGGCCAAATTGGTGAGTGTTTTTTTTATTAGTTCTAATCCAGGAGAACTGATGTGATATTTGTTAAAAGGGTAAACTTGTGAATTATTTTTTTAATAAATTCCCATATGTCATTTAAATCTGCTTGCCTCCTAGATACATTGTTCTGTGCTCTGTAGTGTTTTAAATTGGTGTTAGTCAATAGTATTGATAGTATTGAGTATCTTCAAAAAAGATCTTTTTTTTTTTAAAGATTTTAAAAGTTTTTCTTTAAACTTTAAACATTTTCACTTTTTTTAACTTTTCAGTCACTATACTCACCACGACAGCAAGACAAACTCTCACTTAAAATCAGCATAGATTTGTCTGTGAAGTAACAAATAAACACCAAATCATTCCTCTATATGCCAGATTCTCATTTATGTAGCATTATTAAACTATGTTGAATAAAGTTTAATAAAGTTTAATAGGTTGTAAGAGTGACTCTTACAACCTATTAAAGCTAGTTTTCTGACTAATCACTGATCTACAAAAAGACTGGCTTGCCAAGTCCAATTTTGGCCGACCTAACATATGCATATAGACAGAAACATTTCTCTCAGTCATATTTCACAGGATAATCAGTTGCATATTTTAACACTTTCTTTACACTGTAGAGAGACCCAAAAATTTCCTCAGGCTGTTTTCACTTTCAAAGTTTCAAACGTGTAATTATTCAGTTATAAAACAAAATAGAAATGTGTACAGTTTTAGAGTTTAGCACATTAATCCAAATTTAAAGTTACTTACTGACTTGTATATTATGCTTTAACAAACAAACTGGTTGATCTATTGAGTTTAAGAACATTTTATGACTGTATGATTTGTGTTTCGGAGTTATGTGGCTCAAGACTCAAAAAAGAACATATTTTTTGTTGAAAAAGAATAAAAATCCTTTAAATCAAAGTCTTGGTTCTTGTTTGTCATTTATATCTGTGTTTTAATTAAAAACATATTTTCTTTTCTTTTTTGGTCTGTAGTGAACCTCGGCCGGGCTGCTTTTGAAGCTATGGCGCTGTTGGTTAACCAGATCCACAAAAACCTGGAGGGAAACCAAGACCAGCACGGTCGCAACAACCTGCTGGCATCCTACGTCCATTACGTTTTCCGCTTGCCAACTGCTGAACCTGTCATGCCTCCAGCAGGTGAGCGACCAGTCAGAACTGACTGTTAATGCTACTTTGCAAAAGCCCTTTCAGCCATTTCAGGCATTTGTATGTTTCATTTCTTTGTACGTTTAATTTTCCTCCTAAAAAGCAGGTGCCCATCCCTATGAGATGCCGGTGCAGTATGCTACCTTATCCAGGGCGACAGGACGCCCGAGCAGCCTGCATCTGTCCCGTTCAAAGAGCATCAGCAACTCCAACCCCGACCTGGCGAGCACGCCGATTTCCCCGGATGAGGAAGTCCAAAGGATCATAGGAAGCAAGGTGAGTTAATATTGTCCATATTGTGCTGAGAGTCTTAATTTATGTTTTTATTAGAACCACTGAGCTGTTCTTCACATTTTTCATAATTTTATGTTAATTTAATTATAGTGTCTTGACTCTTCACAGCAGATTCATTAAACTCAAGTCGACTGAGAACTGTTCCAGTAATTAATCACTGCTTAATCATTACAATTGTGCTTCTTACTTTTGTCTTTTGTTTCTGTTGGCTCCTCCAGTTTTTCTTCCCTCCCTGCTTTTCCCCTTTATTCCCCCTTTGAGCTTAACTTTTGTTTCTTCCTGATTTTCAACTTGAAATAAAATCCTGTGTGATAATTAGCCTCCCTTTGCTCACTGTGTCCTTGCCTCTTGCCACTCTGTGTGTGTTTGTGTGTGTTTCTTCGGGTGCTTATGGCAGGGCATTGACCGCTCCCACTCCTGGGTAAACTCTGCTTATGCCCCTGGGGGCTCCAGATCTGTGCTACGCCGGAACCCCAACTCCAGCTGCGAGCTCAAGCAGGTGCCAAATCCTTCCTTCCTCATCTCCACCTTCATCGCTCAGAGCCCCCTATCAGCTCCTCGGTTTTTTTTCTTATCCAATTTCTCAGAGGTTGCTTTTGTCTCTGCATGGACTCATTTTCTGCAAATCTCATTCTACCTCTTTTTTTTTTTTTAAACTACATTTCCTCGGATCATTTCAAAAACATTTTCTCCCCGCTGTCCTAACAAGCACCTAATTGACAGAAGCTCATTGTGGAGCTCGTTAGATTTCCTTTCAGCCTCATCAGAGTTCGTAAAAAGAACTCCCTCCACCCACCCATTCTAATTCACCCATTTTCACGTCGCTGTCCTCATGTCTGTGTTCACCTCACCACCACCTCATGTCAGGCAAGCGACCACAGCTGCAATCGCATGTCTGCCTTTCTGGACAGTGTGGCCTTGTTAACTGTTCCCACCAGACCGATTACGAAGAAGGTAAAACAAAAGTGGCATCTATGTAAACAAAACATTCACATTCTTCCCTAATGCATACCCACATTTTTTGTATTTTTAAAATTTAAGATTTTTAGAGTGCACATTGTTTGTTTTTTCTTCTTGTTATTTGTGTTTTAGATGTAGTTGCATTTACAAAATATTCTTATCTGACAAAAAAGTGAAAGCGACATCTCATTGTTTCCTCCTGTGAGCTAAAACCTGTTGTGTTGGTTCGCGTCTAGTTGCTCCATGAGGAGCTGGCGCTGCAGTGGGTGGTCAGCACCAGCGCAGTGAGGGAAGCAACGCTGCAGCAGGCTTGGTTCTTCTTCCAATTGATGGTCAGTCTTTCTGTGAATTTTCAGTGATTTTATTGGGCCAAATAATTCTCGTGCATCCAAAACAAACACAGTCAAATCACAACTTTTAAATCAGGAAAAAGCTGTTTTTGTTTAAAAGTTTATTTCCTCTCCTTTCTTCAGACCAAGAGCATGGCTCATCACTTATTCCTGACCTCTAAACTGGATTCTCCCAGGCGACAGCGCTACCCAGACCGCTTTGTTGACGACATTGCAGCACTCGTGTGTGCCATCAGTGCAGACATTGCAAGCAGACATCACAAGGTAAATGTGTGCAACAAAGACGTAACGATCTGCTGTCTGGGTTTTTAATAACACTAAGTTAAAATGTGTGGGGTGAATTCTAGGTGGGGGAAGAGGTGAATTCTGGAATATTAATGTAAGGAAAAAGAATATGCAAAAGCAAGTTTAAAAAGGCTGTGAAGCAAATCATTTTAAAGGAGGGAGATCAGAGAGGGATGAGCCAACACACACAGGCATATCCAGAACTGGGGCTAAAACTGCAACTTGACTTATGTTTAGCCACTTCCGAACCAGAGATAACACTAAGGTGACTCTACTGATATGAAGAACTCCTCTTTTCAAATCAACGTACATATATCATTTAATTCAGAAATGAAGGTTCCTGAGTCTGAAGGAAGAGTGGAAAAGCACATAATTCTAGTTGCTTGAGGTCCAGTGAGAAGTCACCACAGTCAGGAATGGCTTTGGGAGCTTTGGGTTTTGTTTTATATAAAGTCTATGGGCACCACATTTTTCTGACAGAACATTTTACATTATTTCATACTTCCATCATGTTCCTCACCATGGTCAAAAATAAGATCCCACCAAACTTTCAACACCTGTCGCCACAGCTTACTGTTGCAGTAATTCAGGCCCAACCACACAGTGTATAAACTGTACCGTAGGCTTACAATTCTATGATAAAGTCCTTTTTATCAGTCCAATATAACATATTTACATTTTTTGAGAAAGGGAATTTTCGATTGTTTGTTGCTATAAGCCATATTCATCCAAAGTAAGCATCAAATGTCTCACTCCTTTTTTTAATCTAAATGATAACTTCCAGCTTTTCAATTGAATTACTGAAATAAATGAACTTTTTGTTGAATCTCACATTTATTGAAATGCACCTGAAAACTCTCTTCTTGTTATTGATCCTCCCTCTCCCTGTGAAATCCCTCCCACCCTCTCAGGATGTGGAGGTTGTGGAGAGGCTGAACAACAGTCTGGCCTTCTTCCTTAATGATCTGCTGTCTCTGATGGACCGGGGTTTTGTCTTCAACCTCATTCGCTCCTACTACAAACAGGTTACTATTGATCTCCTCATCATTTTCCCGTAGCTTCAGACGACCCAGTTCTGCTTTCGCTTTTCAACTCCTTGCACTCAATGAATCTGTGTGTTTAACAGATTGCTAACAAGCTCCATACGACACAGAATCCCAGCTCTCTGAATGCCTTAAGGATGGACTTTATGCGTATTGTCTGCAGCCATGAGCATTATGTCATCCTCAATTTGCCCTGCTCAACTCTGAGCCCTCCAGCGTCCCCCTCCCCTTCGACCTCATCCACCACTTCACAGGTACTCAAGTACTTTTACATTTATGAATCTCAGTTTTATAAGTTTCTGTTTTTCTATTTACAAAATTGTATTCACAGAGTTTATATTATCTTCTTAAGATCTGTTTTGTTTGGCAGAGCTCAGCATTTTCAAGCATGGTGCAAGACCAGGGTGTGGCCACCATGTTTGAGCTGTCGGTCCCTTTCCGCCAGCAGCACTTCCTGTCTGGCCTGCTGCTCACTGAACTTGCTCTTATTCTTGATCCTGATGGTGAAGGGTAGGTTCTTAATATTTTCTATATGCAGTGCCTTTCAAAAGTATTAATCCTCATGAACATGTTCGCATTTGTCACATTACAACCTTGTACTTTTGTTGAGATTTGTATTTTTATTCAGTCCCAGTGGCGCCACTTTCAGTGAGGACTGAAACAGAGGTGATACATGAAGTCTTGTTGCCTGCAGGGTTTTCTTCCTTCATAAAAAGGCCATCAGTGCCGTTCACTCGCTGCTGTGCAGCCATGATGCGGACTCTCGTTACCAGGACCCTCAGGTTAGGACGCATGTTGCTCAGCTCTACCTGCCGCTGCTGCCCATTGTCATGGAGTCGTTACATCATCTCCACGATTTCTGTGGTCAGTGGAATGTTTTGTGCGCCATTTAAAAAAAAAATTAAAAAAAATTCTGAAACACGACATACCTAAAAGTCCTTTTCGTCTTTTAGATTCCTCGCTTTCTCGCGCTCGCCTTTCCTCAGCCTACTTTGAAGACACTGACCCAGACAGTGGCAACATTATCAGCCAGTCTGTTGCCATGGCGATCGCTGGCTCCCCTTTACCGCATGCCAAAGCCAACCCATTTGCTCTCCCCTCTGTGGTAAGTGACAATGGCAAGGGTCAGCCTGCTCTCCTGGGCCGTACAGACTGACGGGTCGCAGGTCGGCTGCTGCATAGAAAGTCAGCTCCTTCACGCTCTATTTTTGTCCTTTTTCTTCTTTTCTGAAGCAGATCCCAAGATTTGCTCTTGAGTTTCTGTTTTTGTCTGTTCTCCACCAGGCCGGGCGCCAGACCAGCTCTCTGTCTGCCGAGTGCAGCCGGACTCTGCTGGTGTGCTTCCTGTGGGTGCTGAAGAACGCAGACGCTTCTCTCCTGGAGCGCTGGGTGTTGGACTTATCTGTCCTGCAGATCAACCGCTTGTTGGATCTACTTCATCTGTGTGTGTCCTGTTTTGAATACAAGGTAAAGTAATGAGGATAGATAACTTACTGCTGTGTGTAAGCATTTCATTACTATTCATTTAACACACGGAAATGGAAATCTAATATATTTCTACACCAGTTATCTGAACCCTTGCTGTCATAAATGCCTACATCCAATTTAAATACTTTTGGATTAGATGCTAGTGTTTATGCATTGGGCTGTCTTATTTATTGTAGAATTAAAAACATGGCATATAGCTTCCTTCTTATTTATAAAACTGTACATGGTAAGATTTCCAGCTAAACATTTGCTCTCACAGCTTGAATAACTTTATTAGAGCAGAGCTTACAGGAACAGCATGGGCAACTTCAACTTCCTTATGATAGCCAGAAAGTTTGGAATCAAAATTCGGAAACTGTTTTCTTGTTGACACATTCAGATTGGTGTGTGAGACTCTAATGTGGTGTGTTTTTGAGTGTGCATTAACATAATCGTGATGCTAATTTATCCACCAAAAAAAAAAAGTAAATGTGTCATTTTTATTAGGCTTATCTTACATTTTTTTCAAATATTTCTTGGATTGTTATTTTTGCCAAAATATATTTATGTACTCTCTAAATATACTTTGTTTTATGTCCTTTTAGTGTGCTGCTGACATTTTCTGACGAATTTGTCTTGCAGGGGAGGAAAGCGCTGGAAAGAATAAACAGCCTGACATTTAAAAAGTCTCAGGACATGAAAGCCCGACTGGAGGAAGCCATTCTGGGAACTATAGGGGCTCGTCAAGAGATGGTCCGCCGCTGCAGAGGTGAGGAGCGTGAGAATATGATGGTTCATGATTTGTCTACAGCTGTTAAAATCTCACATATTCACCTTCTTTTTGTTAACGTAACAGAAAGGAGTCCTTATGGTAGCCAGGAAAATGTCAGGTGGAAAAAGAATGTCACCCACTGGAGACAAAATACAGACAGAGTTGACAAGTATGTTAATTACAGTGTTGAAATTGGTATTGAGTAAGCTTCTCTGATGCTTTCCTATGTGATACACTGATGAACGCTGAATAAACTTACAGGAGTAAGGCTGAGATGGAGCAGGAGTCTGTGGTGGATGGAAACTTAGCTACTGAGGTGTCCCTCATAGTACTGGACACACTGGAAATTATAGTAAAGGTAACACAAACGTTTTCTTTTTTTTTGTCATATTTAGCTGCCTTTTTCTTTTTTTAAGTTTTAGCTTGTCGTGTCTCTGTCCTCCTTCAGACTGTGGTTGCCTCTGAACTGAAGGAGAGCGTTCTCGGTGGAGTCCTGAGAGTGATTCTTCACAGCATGGCAGGCAACCAGAGCGCCCTCTTTCTGCAGCATTGCTTTACTACACAGAGAGCACTGGTTTTCAAGGTGAGAAACCAGTGCCGTCCTTTTTAGGAATTAAACTACTTCAACAGAACACAATCGCATTCCTGTTTTTTTTATTTAATCATTTATTTTAAGTGCATTAGATCATTTTCAATGCTTCAGCTGACACCTCAGTGTAAATACTAATTTGAGTTAACTGAAGTCGTATTTTTGAGCAGTTTCCAGAGATGCTGTTTGAAGAGGACACTGAGCTTTGCGCAGACCTTTGTTTGCGTCTCCTCCGTCACTGCAGCAGCAGCGTCGGCTCCGTCAGGAGCCAGGCCTCCGCCTCTCTTTATCTCCTCATGAGGCAGAACTTTGAGATCGGAAATGTAAGTTTAGCACCGTTTTAATTTATTCCCTCAAATGCTTTTCATTGTTCCTGTACCAAGTTGTTATTTACAACTTGCCTCTTTCTCTATGGTCGTGCATTAGAACTTTGCACGAGTAAAGATGCAGGTCACCATGTCTCTGTCCTCTTTGGTGGGAACATCACAGAACTTCAACGAAGAGCATCTTCGTCGGTCACTAAAGACGATTTTGACATATGCTGAGGAGGACCTAGAGCTGCGTGAAACGCCTTTCCCAGAGCAGGTAGTTTACACGTAACCCTCTTTTTAAAGTAGTCTTCTAATTGAAAGGGCGTGATGATGAATGTTGGTGGGTATTTTTCTTCTTTTTTTTTTTTTTTCAAAACTACAGGTTCAGGATCTGGTGTTCAATCTGCACATGATTCTTACCGACACTGTGAAAATGAAAGAGCATCAGGAGGATCCTGAAATGCTCATTGACCTGATGTACAGGTAATGGGAAAACCAAGAATGAGTTAAAATAGTGAAGAAAAACAGAAGAAGAAAAATCCTTCCTTTGTTTTCTGTTTTAGGATTGCCAAAGGCTACCAGAACTCACCTGACCTGCGCCTCACATGGCTGCAGAACATGGCAGGAAAACACTCTGAGAGAGGGAACCACGCCGAGGCGGCCCACTGCCTCGTTCACAGCGCAGCGCTGGTGGCAGAGTACCTCAACATGCTGGAGGACTGCCGCTACCTGCCCATTGGTTGTGTAACATTTCAGGTGATCAGTTATGCTCTTTATAATGTACAGACCCTGATTCAAGTTTTTATATCTCTGGGTGTTTGTTGTATTACAACCGCAAAATGTAATGTATCTTATTGGGATTTAATTTGTTAGACCAACACAAAACATACATAATTATAAAGTTAAAGGCAAATGATCATGGATTTCAAAATTTCCTACAGATAAAAATTTGAGGTGTGGTGCATGTTTGGACTAGTTTATACTGAGTTTATACTTGGTTGAACCAACTTCTGCTACATTTGCTCTTTAAAGTGTTTTGGTGTGTTTCCTTACCAGATTTGTATACCTTTAGATTTGTCCTTTTTTGTTGGCAGACAAGCTCAAACTCATGTTGGTTGGAGAGCATCTGTAAACATATATTTTCAAGCATCATATTAGATTCTATCCTGGACTTCGGTCTAGATTTTGATTGGGCCATTCTAACCCATTTATAGGCTTATATCTAATGTTATCCTTCTATCTGTTGCTGTATGTTAAAGTTTCTCTCTCCTGCTGGAAGGTGTCTCAAGTCTTTAGCAGCTTCTAAGGTTTTCTTCCAGGACTGCTGTGTATTTAGTTCCTTTCATCCTCTGCTCATCTCTGACAGACTGTAAAACAAAAGCATTGTTTGTTTCTGTAGGGATGATTTCTAAAGGATAATGTACAATAATAGTCATCATTTATCCTAAGATTTAATCAAACACAAACTCTATTTACTAGTGACTTCTAAAGGCAGCTGGATTTCTGATGTGACTCTTCTATATTTTCTCACAGAATATCTCATCCAATGTGTTAGAGGAGTCGGCAGTTTCAGATGACGTTCTGTCCCCTGAGGAGGAAGGCATTTGTGCTGGGAAGTATTTCAGTGAGGTTGGCCTGGTGGGCCTCCTGGAGCAAGCAGCTGCCTCTTTTAACATGGTACGACTCACATTCTCTGGCTCCATGACGACAGACTGCATGGGGTCAGACAGGTCGAGGTTACTGCACTGTATATTGAAATAAACATAGTTGATTAAGCCGTATTAGTAGATGCTGTGATGCGTTATCTTCAAACCACAGGCTGCCATGTATGAAGCTATAAACGAAGTGTACAAGATTCTCTTACCCATCCACGAAGCCAACAGAGACTTCAAAAAGCTGGCAACTGTCCATGGGAAGCTGCAGGAGGCCTTCAACAAAGTCTACAATCAAGTTAGTTGACTTTCAGATTTTAAAAAATCCTTCAAACAATATAAATGCACCTGATCCCTGTATCTTATGTTGTTTTCTTTTTCACTTTTCAATGTTTCTAGAGTTCAGGATGGGAGGTAACAAATTAATTTCAGTAATTAAATACAGTAATTTAAGCATTAAACACATAATTTAAGTTTTTACTCTAACAATCTTTTCCTTCTTCTTATAACTTGTTTTTGTGCTCCTGTGTGGACGCCACATTACTGGTGAGTGTGAGATAACTTTCATTATTTAATTTAGTTGAACTCTGCCTTTATCATCTTTCACATTGCTTTCCTTTGTGCTTCATGGCCTTATCTCAAATGTCACATCACTGCCTCTTCAGTTTCATTTTGTTATTTTGCTTCTCCATTTCTAAATGAATTGAATTATCTTAATGTTTTTTTATATTCTGTCTGCAGTCTATAGAGAATGTTTGGGACCTATTTTCGAGTTGGTTTCTATGGCTGCCACTTTGGAGATTTGGATGAGCAGGAGTTTGTCTACAAGGAGCCTTCAATCACCAAATTAGCTGAAATCTCCCACAGGCTTGAGGCAAGCTGATTTATCACTATTCTAATAAAACTGTCACTAGAGATTTATGAGAAACTTCAAGATGAAACTCTTCGTTGTGTAGGAGTTCTACTCAGAAAGGTTTGAGGATGACGTGGTTGAAATTATCAAGGACTCTAGTCCAGTCGACAAAAGTAAACTGGATCCCAACAAGGTAACCTAATATGTACTTTTTGTTATGAATAAAAAAGTAGATGTTTTTTAAAAAAAATGAACTAATTCTTAGTTTCGCTTTTCCAGGCCTACCTCCAGATCACCTACGTCGAGCCTTACTTTGACACATACGAGTTGAAGGAAAGAATCACCTATTTTGACAAGAACTACAACCTGAGAACCTTCATGTACTGCACTCCCTTCACTCTGGACGGCCGGGCACACGGCGACCTGCATGAGCAGTACAAACGCAAAACGATCCTGACAACTTCTCATGCCTTCCCTTACATAAAGACACGCGTCAACGTCATCCACAAGGAGGAGGTAGATATCTGCAGGATGACGGCGCAGATGCTGCATTCTGAAAAAACTGCTTCTATTAAGGTTTTTGTTGTTATTTCTCCAGATTATCCTTGTTCCAATGGAGGTGGCGATTGAAGACATGCAGAAGAAGACGCAGGAGCTCGCCTTTGCTACGAATCAAGACCCGGCGGACCCTAAGATGCTTCAAATGGTGCTGCAGGGGTGTGTGGGAACCACTGTCAACCAGGTGCCTGACTTTAAAAAAAGATTTCTAACTGTATTATGTTTAAAATGTCACAAAGCCAACCTCCTCTGAAGTATTAAGCCGCTTTAAGTCTGGTTCAGTCTTTAGACATTCCGATATGTAACGGTTTCTCCCCCTCACAGGGTCCCCTTGAGGTGGCGCAGGTCTTTCTCTCCGACATTCCAGAGGACCCAAAGCTGTTTCGCCATCACAACAAACTGCGGCTTTGCTTTAAAGACTTCACCAAGAGGTGACGACACGCTCCACACCTCAGACTCCAGACCACTGTGTAACCAAGAAAAATAAATCCCGGCCATGGGCCTCTCCTCTGCTATTTGTGATGCAGGTGTGAGGACGCCCTGAGGAAGAATAAGAGCCTGATTGGGCCAGACCAGAGAGAGTACCACCGAGAGCTGGAGAGGAACTACCATAAACTAAAAGAAGCTCTGGGTCCTCTGATCACCCGCAAAATCCCCCAGCTGTACAGACCCCTGCCCGTGCAGACTGTGCAAACACAACGGTAATTTGAGATGTTAACAGATGCATGGGGGTTCACAGAATGAGCTCATGCTGCTTCTTAAACTGTAACAATGGAGCAACATGTAACCACATTTCATCACAATTACAGTGGCTTTGACTTGTTCACATTATTTTGTGCTACATTCACAAACGTTCATGTGTATTATTAGGATTTTATGTGTTAGATAAATACAAAGCAATGGAAGCAATGTTGTGAAGTAAAGAAAGATATATATTTCTAAGAGAATATTGTGGTCAACTGTGTCAAAAGCAGCACTGAGATCTAACAAAACCAGAATAGATACCAGTCCATTATCTGAGGTCAAGAGAATATAATTTGTAACTTTCTCTGGGGCTATTTCAGTCCTACATTGAACTCTGAAATCAGACTGAAACTCCTTAAACAGATCTTTACGCACTTGATTAGCAGCGTTTTCTCAAAAATTTTAGATATGAAAGATTAGAAATCATCCTGACCGAGAGAAGTTTTTTTTTTTTTAAATAAAGTTTCATTACAGCAATTTTAAAGGCCTGTGGTATGCATGTTTACTAAGGATATTATTTTTTTAATCATTTAGTTGGGATTGTATCCAACATTCAAGTTAAAAGTTTAGAAGAATCTAATACTTTTCTTAACTCAAAAAGCTCAACTAAATCAAAACACTCCAAATGCAAATCAAGCTCTACATTTTTCTCCAATGCTACCTCACTTACAAAGGAAGAAGTAATTACATTTGGGAAGATGCCAATTATTTAATTGATAAAAGAATCTATTTTACTTGTTTTAATTATTCTCTTCTGTTAATGATGAAAATATGCTGTTCTATCTTTGCAAAGAGTATTTTCATACAAGCTAAACAAAATTGAAACTGGTCGTTGTAATGTGAAGCATTCAAGAGGTGTAAATATTGTTGCAAGAATTCAGAGATTTTTTTAAAAAAGAGAAAAGGATAAATTAAAGCCCAAACTGAGTCAATTTCATTGGATGTGAAATAAAAATAAAAGTAGGCAGTTGAAAACATTTATACAGCATTATCTTTGTTTAAATTATTTAAATGAGACCAAAAATACTTGAAGACTGTTAAATAAACGTTTGCCTCCTTTTAGCCTAATTTCAGTGTCACTCTCTTCGTTGTCTGTGTTTCAGGAATTCCTATGGCAGAACGAGCTTTCGCAAAATTGACTGTTGAGGTGCAGAAAACTGGACAGCAACTCAAAGCAACAAGCTGTAGAAAGTAGCACCATCCCCGCCCATCTGCCCCCCCCCACCCTATTGCGTGCCAACTATCACCATCACACACACACAATCATTCCTCATCTTGGTCGTTATTTTATCCCCATCCATATGTTCATTCCTTAACCCCCTTCTCCCTGTATAACACCACTACTGCTACCATCCTCACACTGATAGATGTCACCTCTTTTTCCCTTCTGAACCATCCTCCCCCTCCACCATCACTACAGGCTCACACCACTGTAGGAAAAAATCTCATCTGTTTATACTTGAAGGTTATCTGCTTAGTAAACATTGTCATTTGGTGTGAGGTTCTTTAAGAGGTCTGCGTTTAAAGAAAGCTGTCTAAAGTAATCTCCCAAACCCAAAGTAATCTGTCTGAGCTGATCTGGCTCTAGTGGTTCTACCAAACATTATGTTTCTGAGTTGCTTAAGGTTTATCGGTTTTGCTTTAGAGAGACTGTCGGTGGGCTGTTTTTTGTCAGGCCTTTTTTAAAATTTGTTAGGTTATTCTAAACCAGCTCTGTTAGTAGTCACTGCCAAAGTTTTAAACAAAAAAAAAAAGTCACCTCACTGTGAGTTTTCTTTTGTTGTATGTGGACCACATGATTTACATTCCTTCATCCTCAAGTTGTCACTTATATCATCTCATCTCTCTTTAAGAATTTAATATAGAGACCTGCTGGGCTCATTCCATGCAAGCTCAGGTTTCACTTCTTCTAAAAAAATAAAAAAAAAGTCCAAACATGATTTTTTTTTTTTCTTTTAACTGTGAATTCCTCATATGCGATGTTTTATCACAGAAGCTCTGCCTCTAGCTGAATCATCTCCTTTATCTACACAAATATGTTAAGACTGTTGCATCTACTGTCAAACTGCAGTGTGATAACTGAATAAGCTTTACCTGTGTGGGCAAGCCCCCTTTAGACTTTGGGATCTGCTGTTAGAAAGCGCTCTGTGCTCTTATGCGTTCATCATTACTTGTTAAATATGGTTGTTTTTTTTTATTATTTTGTAGACATTTACTACTACTGTATCTTTAAAATTGCACTATTGTAAACAACCTGTGGCACATAAACTGTTATAACCAAACAAGCTGTGCTTTTATTTACAACTGCTTTTTTTACCAGGTAGTTTTGTATTTATTTAGTCTGTATTCTATTAAATATTTCTTTCTTCAAACCATTTAGCATTTCTTTTTGGGGTTGGGGAGGTGGGTTGAACAATTTGGGGCTCATAAATATTTTTGATGGATTAAATATTTACCAGTGAATGCAATTTTTTTATAATGTGTCCTGTATTTGCAGCTCAGAAACAGTGTGGTGGGTCAGGTTCCTATACAGTGTCAGAGAGACACTGCAAAAGGAGAGAAAGTATTTTTAATTTTTCTCCATATTGTTTAATTATCAGGTTCTGGTGGGAAACTGGACAGGCTATGGCAAAGGATATGGAGAGAGAAAGAAAAAATAGTGGGATAAACACTGGACATTACACCAACAATGACAAAAATAAGAAGTCAAAATGACAGTAAAGGAGACTTCTACCATTTTAAAACAGCCTTAATGATGTAATTGTACTAAGTGTAATTTTAAAATATATATATAATACGGTATGAAGAGAGCTGCTTTGCATTTTGTTTGTTTCCACTTTTTTGGACTTGTTCTGAAAAGTTTCCCCTATGGTCTCAGGGTTAGCCTTACATGGCAACTATGTGAGTCAAAATATGGGCTCATTCCTTTTATATCATTCATTTATTGTTGCTATGCAATAGTTTTAATAGTTGTGTAACAATGTCTTTTTTCCAGCTGGTCTAATGAACTCAGCAGATGCCAGTTCTATCAGGTGTTTGCTAATTGTTGCTGGCTAGTCTGAAGAAGCTGAGAGGGGGAGTCTTGGGGAAGGGCTGCCCTGCGAGGGAATGTTGGAAGCTGCTGCTCTGAGAAGGAGCCTCAAAGGTGGCGCTTGGCCCCCCAAGGCGTTTTACAACAGCTGAATGGCTGCCACCAATGAAATTCTCAAACTAGCCAGAAAGAACCAACATTGCATGTATGCTTTTGATTAGGAGATAACATTATAGACTATTTTAACGCTCAAAATAGTCGATTTTACATCATTTGAAGCTGTTGAATGTGTTTGTATTGTTTTATTTCATATTTCAAACCGGTCAGATCGTCCTACTGTAAATGACCAAAGCCTGCGCCTGTCCCGGGGGCTGCTGGCCCTTTAAGAGGAGCAGCAGGGAGGGAGGAGGGTCGGAGCATCTTGGCTGCAGTGTTTTTGTCTCTCAGTGAGCGCTCCTGGGCCGAGAAGGTTGAAAGGATTTCCAGAGAGGGGCCAGGTAAGCGCTGTGAATAAGTTTCATTTCCCCTGTTTGAATCATTGCTTCGCGTCTCTTTTCCGAAACGTTTTGAGGCACTTCAGACAACGCGCCTTTTGGAGACTTTCTTTGTGAAGCGTCGGCTCTGCCCATTCCGCCGGGGTCTTTTCTATGAAGTAACGGGCTATAAATGTACTAAAACACCCGTAAATGTAATTCTACGTTTGTATTAATTTGCAGAATTGAGACAAGGTGGGTTTTTATCATTTTGCATCTTCGTTCCTGTCTTACATTTAGAGGAATTTGAGACGGAGCCTCGGAGTCGTTTGACCCGTTTTTTGTTTGTTTGGAGCATTATCTGACGCGCTGCAAAATTTAGCCAAAAATATGTTTAATTACTCCTATTTCACCGAAAAATGAAATACGCTTAGGAGTGCGTCTGTCATTTTAAAGAGAGAATAGTGTATTTAATTTGGTTACATTTTCTATTGCGTTCTTCTACAGCAGCCCAAATTCGTGGTCTGTTTGGATATTTTGGATGAAGGCTCATTTAGCAAGGACTTTTCCTCACAGCTCGAACCTCCGCTTAATTGACTAAAGCTGTTTCAAACGTTGTGGAAACTAAATAATAAAGAAACTTGACGCCTGTATATTTGGCAATATTTTACCTCTCCAGCCAGTTTTCTTTGTCACAGTAGAGAAAAGATAGAAACCGTCAGGATTGCAAAACTTTTCTCTTGCCAAAAGCCAGTGAAGGATTTCAAAATTTCAAATTCATTAGGAGATTAAAAGCAGTCAATTGTCTGGAGTACTCTGGGGAGAGGGTGGGTCCAGGCATCCCTCGACTTCTCATTACTTCCAGATGTGCCCCCCCTCCACCCCCTCCTTACTTTTTGCTCTCAGAGTTGCTGGTCGGCAGACTGCCACTGGGATGAGGTTTTATGGATGAAGCAGGACAGGTGGAGTGTAAAATACCCCAACTTGACTGCATTCATATGAATATATTTCTGATTTTTCTCATAAAGCACTCTGGTGACTCGACTTATCAATTAACTCTTATCAGCTTGACAGATATAATTAACAATTTCCTAGGGAAATCCTCAAATTGTAAATGATTGTATTATTTCCATAGCTGTTTACTTCCTGGCCCTTACATGACATGATGCTTCAGAGTAGAAGCTGTGTGGCATTTTGCTCAGATTCGTCAGAAAACACATCAGATGTTGTTATTGTGGAGGACATGAAGGCCTTGGCAGGATGTGGGGGAGTACTCATTGGCCTGTTACACTTCATCACAGTACTCCACTGTTCCGCTGTTGTATAATGACTTACTGACTGTATGTAATCATATAACAGGGAATAGCTTGTGGCAGCTGCATGGCATTTAGACTTGGGCTCTGACTTCACTTTTGGCTTGTCACATGGAAAGAGAAGTTGTGTACGTCTTACTAGTGAACCCCATTAAGCCGATTTCATTTTGCTTCGCAGTGAAGGCTGGAAATTCTGCGGATCTTGAAAGCCGGAGAAAAGTTTTCTATCCCTGACTTGTTAAAGTCACAATCTGAGAATGTTTTGGTCAGGTCCGGAGTTTCCCTCACCAGGTTTTGGAATGTGTCTGTCTCATTACAGCGATCGGGCCCAGGGGTTCTGCGGTGGAATGCAGAGCTGTAAACCCCATTTGCACACCAGGCCACACGCCGGGCATTTAAATGCTTTGCTGAGACTAATGAAATTACAACTCCTGGGCGGGTTTATTACAGATTAACTTCTCTAAGTTTTATGGAATGCCCTGCTTTTTAATGTTTTGTTTCTGTCTGTGTAAAAAAGAAAAAGAAAAAAACCCCTACAAAGGCCAAACTTTTCTGGAAAACTTCAAACTTTTCTCTAAATTAAGTAGAAGCTCAGTTGATGATGTTGATGTGAATCACTCTAAAGACTTTCTTTCTTACTCGAAGATCAAAATACAAAAGCGCACATTTTTGTATTGTATTCATCTAGTGTGCTGTTTTCTAACAGGAGCTTTTCTTAAGTTTTAAGACTGATGGATAAGAACTGGATTGTTTATAAACTAAGGGAAACTCATGCAACTCTGTAAAACCGGCTGCAGAAACAACAGCAAAGATAATGCGCCAACACAACATAGATGCACAACATAGAAGATTAACGATACTAGTGGAGAGATGCTCATTGTGAACATATGGTCTTAATCTTGGTTTCAGGTCCTGGAAAAAGCAACTTATCTTCCCGAATAATCTGACTGATCTCACCTAATACCTTGATGACTCAGAAAAGCCAGCTGGACTCGTCTGTCCAGTAAATGGCTTAAAGATGTTGGTATAAATGGCATGGAGGATGTTTTGCTGTCCTTATTCTTGCAGAGCATTTTCATCAGCATTTCTTCTGAAACCAGGAAGTAATTGATAAGATTCATGAGAGGAAACAACTTAACCAAACCACAGTAGCATTACATCTTATTTTGCTACAACACACAACGACATGATCTTTTAACCCTAACTTTGCTCTGACCCTCTCACCACCTCATCTCATTTCCGTCTGGAGTTTGTCGTTCTCCACCTCCAAAAGACCTCTGCAATCTTCTTCACTGCCCCCCTCCCCACTTCTGCAACTTGCTCAGGAATCTTATCCAAAAAGATATTTTTTTTTCTTTTAGTGTGTATCTTTTTTCCTGTGCTGCTCCTTGCCGCTCGGCCCCACCCTTGCACAGTTTCCTGTTGGAGGTCAGCACAATGACCAATAAGCTAGACCGGCGGGTATTTATTCTGCTCCTGTTCCAGGAGTAATGTGAGCTGGACAGCCCCTCCTTTTGGTTTTGCTCTGTAGCCGCCACCAGAAGACTTCAACCCCAGTTACTGTCTGCTCCTCCACGTCACTGTTAATGTGAAAAACAGGCCTTTAAGGTTTTTTTTTTTCTTTCTTTTTCTAAATGGACATCCCTTTAAGTTAGGATTTCACTGTCCCAAATTTCAAGGCTGCAGTAGAGAGCATGTCCCTCCAAAAGGAGTGGAACACACTGTATTACCACCATAATATGAGCTCATCTGGCTTCAGCGCAGTTTGGCAAAAGCGCTTTGTGTCAGGCAGTGATGTACTCATTTTAGCCACGTTTTTATGTGGTGACAGAGATTTGTTGCAATTTGTTTCAGTTTTTTTTTTTTTTTTGTCTCTCGGGACAAATTTCTTCAGCTTTTAGTTTTATCTCTGGAGCAGAGCCTTATTTATTGGCCTTTGTGTAACTTTTTGTGACTATCTGAGATGGGTGTCGTCTTTCTGGGGTTTTTTTAGTCTGCGGAAATGCAGTTGTTTTTTTTTTGTTTTTTTTTTTGGGTTTGTTATTGTGTTGCATGTTGAGTTGCCCTGTCGTCAATCTATTTTGGGTGGGTAGAACATGTAAATGATGGTATTCTTCTAGGCGTAACCTTTAAAGATAATGAGGAAAGTTTGTTTATGCTTTGTGAGGAACCATTTTAGTCCTTTTGTGATCTTTCTGATGTTTTTTTTCCTAAATTAAAAGCAGCAGAAGTTCAGCTGGGATTCATTCTGGAGAACTCCCATATTCCTCTGACTTAAGAAGCTTTCTTCCTTTACTTTCTTCCTTTACATTCCCACTTTTTTTCTCCCCTCACATGCTACTCTGCTCTAAGCACATTTCTCCCTCTCTTGCTCTGTTTTTTTTGGGGGTTTTTTTTTTCTTTTTGCTCTCGTTGTTACTCTTTCTCCTGGGCTGGGAGGAAGTGACTGGGTTGTTTTTGTGTCCTTGGGGAATACAAAGATGAAAATTCCCTTCCTGTAACCCGTTTCTTCATCAGATCTCAACCCATCATCTCTATTTCGCAACATAAATTAGCTTGCTATGATGACACCAGGACATAAACTGATAAGAGGCTTTTTTTTTCTTATTTTTTTTTAACTTAGCTGACCTAATAAATGAAAAATGTGCCCTTTTCTCAGCAGCCTGTTGCTGATGTTTTCTCAGTGGATTAAAAACAGCTAAATCATTTGGTTTTTATATAATTAATGCTCCTTACCTGAATAAATCAACTTAATAGCTACAGCTGTGTTGGGCGATATGTGGGAGTTTCGGGCCTCAGACAGCGCTGACGTGTTGGCGGATCTGTGTGTTTTCATGGGAGGCGTGGGAGTTTTGTCAGTCTCTTCTGTAACAGTTTGCATTTATTATTGTTCCAATGCTGGCTTTCTAACAAAATCATCTGCACACAGTAGTCTGTTGTTGATTTCATAGTGGGAAAAAATTTAAAATGCTTTTTGGACATGAGCAAATCAGTTCTGGACGTCTGTCCCCTCGGTGCCCGTTTTGTTTCTTTAATTTCCACTTACTTTCAGCATGTGGCTTTTGTAGCAGCAGTTCGTCAACTGTTTGTTTGTTTTGAGGCAAATTTCCTTGCCGCATGCTCATGCACATACAGTTTCTCTCAGCCTCTCTGTCTCTGAGATGCCCCTCCTTGCTTTCTATTAGAACCAGCTGTGGATCTAGCAGGCGAATGAATGGCTCTTTGTGATTTGGCCGTCGTTCCGGGTCTGAAACGATCTGTTTCTCCCACTACCTTCCCAACCCCCCAGCCCACCCTTGCCTCCACCCCTCAATGGTACTGGCATGACAACACTATTAAACAATAGACTGAACAACCAGGGGCTCTGTTATGATATTATGCAAAGGTCACCCTTTGGTAATTCTGAGGCCCTGCAGACAAAATGTCCGGCCTGAATCGTAGCTGAGAATCTGCAGGCACTATCATGTAGCTTATCCACTGAACACTCATGCAGTGGTTAAGTCTACATAATGAGGAATGCAGTAAAAGCCTCATGAAATCAGTTTGGGTTGCATAGGTGATGGCTGTTCCCACCAAACTTGGAGGGTGTGTGTCTGTGCCATGGGATTTAGGAGTGTTAGTCACAAGAAAACAGCGCACATTGCCTAATCACATGGGAAGGCAACTCCCGCATGTAGCCTTGAATTGATTAGTGTACCCAGAGCAGAACTGTGGAACAGGGTGGGGAAAGAGGAGCTCTTAAACATGGATCACAAGGTCTGAGCAGCTCATCCTATAGAGTGTATTCTTTGCATCAGAGATGTCAGTCAAACCACTGGAATGTTTATTGATGCTTTTATTTTTCCCAACCTGTTTCAAGTGTTGCGGTGTGTTGATGCTGTTTTGTAACCTGATGTAAGTTGGATTTTGTCTGCACACCACTTAATGGTGTGCAGACAAAAGCTTATGTTTCCTGGTGACTTAAGTCTCGATATTGTCCTTATTTTTGGTTTTCCAGTCTTCAGACTGCTACAGTAGAGTGTACACAGATAAAGTTCAGGTTTCCATTGTTCATATTTCCCACAGGTGTTGACTGTTGAGGGAAAGAGAAGGGAGGAAGAGCGAGAATCCTGGGGAGGAGACATCCCATCCTCACAGCGCAAGCAGCTGGTATGGAGCAGAAAAAAAACCCTTTTTTTTTCCTAAGTCAAAATTCATTTCCAAACCTTCAGCAAAATAGACATCATAATAAAACCCAAGAGTCGTAATGCAATGGAAAAATCCATAATCTTTAGTCCAGAGGTAATTCTTTGGCAACAGCGCCACTTTTTAATATTTTGCAATAGCAGTAATATTAATAAAATGACTTGATTAGTCTGTTAAACTTAGTAGAGCTGACTTCAAAATGTTTCCTGGTATGTTAAATGACTCCTGAGGGTGGTCTCAGTCCTCTGACACACCAAAGAGACAAGAATGTTTATGCATGCTGTAAATCAAAGCCAGTCTTCAAATTCCCAGATGGGATTCAAGAGTTTAGTTTTAAAAAAATAAATCTGAAGCACAAAATGGTTTGCACAGGAGGGTGATGAAGTCGCAGTGCGATGCGGTTAGTCTCGTGACATCTTACAGGACATACCACAGACATGTAATTTGTGCTGGATGACCTGCATCTTACCCCCCGAGGCCAAGCTTAATCTTAATGGCAGAGAATGGAGGGAGTAGACCGGGCAGTGAGAGCTTCCTTTGGTATGGATTTAATGGGGGGAAGAGTCAGGATGGTCAGGGAGAGGCATCTGAAGAATGGTAGAAGCTTGAGAGCTGAAAATGGTAAGCAGGTCAGTAGTGCTACGACGCTTATGGGAATACGTATACACACATGGAGACGCAGTAGAATCACCCCCATTCACCACTGATGTAAAAACAGATGTGGGGGCCTAGTGGTCTGGGCATTCGGGGAGGATGATGTGGGAGGAAGAGCTTCCAGAGAAGGAGTGAAGGGAAACTTTGAAGCAGAGAGTAGCTTGAAGGGAAGAGGGGGAGAAAAAGGGTTTTGGAATCGGGACAAATTTAGCGGACATCAGCCTTTGTGTCTGGATGGGATGTTTGGTGACTAAACTGCCGGCTCTAATTATATCTCATCAACTTTCCCCTTTCTGTCCTCCGCCCTCTTGCCCACAAACTCTCACACTCTGTCACAGTCACTGTGTCGCTTTCTCACACATTTGGCCATACTGACACCACACTACAAGTGCAGCAGATAATCAGTTTCACACTTACGCTGGAGATAAACAGACCTAAAATAAATCCTCAAGGAGGCAGCTCAAATTCTTCTCTTTCTATCATTATATAATTTAAGATGGCCAAGCCATCTTTTTTTGCAATAGACTCAGACAGTATGAGATTTTTAAGGGTTTAAATGTTTTTGAAAACAGAAAAGCAGGGCAATGCTGCTGCAATGTGTTCTCCTTATCTGGTGAACTTTAACTCCCCGTTTAAAGGTAGAGCCATGAATGAACAGCTGACACAGAAAACCGTTTCTAAGAACTACTAACAGCTTTTGATCATTTTCTGGCATATTTTAAAACCTCACTAATACTGAAATACCCAACTTTCCCTCTTCACTCCTCGTGAAAATGTCCACAACAGTAAAATTGCAAATGGACTGAACTTACATAGTGCATTGTTGACCTGTTTGAGCTTATGTATAGTGCATTCACTGACCAGAAATAAGATTTATGTATTTATTTTTATGTTTCTGACTTCATCAAAACTGTCAACTCCTGTTTTCCTGTTCTTCTCTTTACAAAGTAAGACAGACCTAACAATCTGATATTCGTTGGTTAATGAGCTTGGCTATTAACCTGCTCAAATTCAGTTTACAGTGGGCTGCTTATCAGACATGTGGGTTGCTCCTGGACAACAGTGGTTTTAAAAGAGCTGTATCCTAATGAGAGTGTTGACTGGTAATCCTTTGGTTTCCAATTAAGCCTCTAAACATAGCAAATTATGCTGGATTATAAATTGCCCCAGCAATTATTGAGATAAATGATAATATTGTTGATTTCAGACCATTTGCCAGTAATAAATTGGTAATGGCATTGCAATGCCATTTTCACCCCCTCCAACACCAATAAACTTTAACTTTGTAAAGAACATTCCACTGTGGAACTGGAAGATATTTTAAATATCCAAAATAAAACACAGCAACCAAAAATAAGAACTAAAACAGAAATAAAAAACACTTGTAACCAAAACCATAAATAAAATGTATTATGATGTCTCTTTAAACAAAATTGCCCTTCGAAAGTATTTATCATCAAACTGGAAATTATCAAGCTCATTTTAATTTAAACAGCGATTTACTGATTAGATACTTTTGCGACACTTTTATTTTGAAGTCATGCATATTTTGACCAATTATATTTCCAAATAGCCTGGTTGTTTTTCCTTTAAGTATGGGGGGAGAAGTGCAAGTGATGAAGCATCACCACTCTATACAGGCGGAGAAAACTCATGTCTAGCTCTTCTTCTAGCAACTTATCAAGAAAACACTTTGAATTGTAGGGCCAGTATTTTACATTTGAGCAGTTTTCAAACCATAGCTTTTAAAACCTTGATAACCAGCCCATGCCCATCAGGGGCATTTCATAATTTTACTTTTTAGATCCTAAACGTTGGTTCTTGATGCACCTTCCAATTTACTGATTCTTACAGCAGTCTGATAAGGAGGGCTTTCAAATATCACATTTCTGCTGTGTGCATGAATGCATACCATACTGCCACGTATCCATTGTATGTGGCCATTTCAGAATGTATGTGATGAAGGAGCACAGATGAGGAGAATTACACAGAGGAAATTTAAGTGAACACAGTACTTCAAAAATACCAAGTCTCTCAGTCAGTGTTTCCAAGTGTCCTACTTTTCACAAACGAGCAAGCACCAGTTATGGTCACAAGACAGACAAAGGGAGGGAAGAGGAGAAGAGAAACAACACAGTGCTGAATCAAATTGACTATGCCTTAAGACATAAAGCAGAGTTTGTTTTCGCTAAAATGTTTGATCTTAACTTCGTAGAGCTGCAGTAATAAAATTAAGTTGAACTTTTCTGTGGCTGACTTAAGCGTACCCGTTCCCACAAAGTGATGACCTAGAAAGTTAATCTTTCCCAAGAAGATACAAACTCTAAATGACTGGTATGAGGGGGACTCGGTGCTGCCTCTGCCAGCGCGATAAAGGCAAAAAGGAAATCTTTTGTTTTTTCAGAAATCAAATACATCACCTCTGAAATAACAGGAACATTCAAGTAGATTCGAGGAATAGTGGAGAAAAACAAGAAAGTGAGCAATCCCAAAATCTCCTGATCATCAGCTGACACCAAGCAAGAGAGACAGAAAAAAACTAATGTGGAATATTAAAGGGAAAAAAAGGTAAGAGTGAGAAGGAGCAGAGACTGGGAGGCAAACCTTAAATTGAGAGACAAAGTTGGTGTGCGCAGATGATTCCTAATAAGGCTGTAACTGGCAAATCTCTGTGCTGGATTCAGCTGCCAGGAAACTTTCACCCTGTAGCTCTTCTCAGGCTGCTAAGAACAGAAACAAATACACAATCAGCTGTATTTCAGAGACTAAACGGGTAAAATTAGAAGCTGAGAAAGCCGTGCAATGTAAGAAAAATAAAATGCATTGTGTGCTGTGCAGCTCATTCATTGTAAACAGATAACTTAAATAATTACTTCAACTCTGTATTATTGTTAGTGCAGGAAACATCCAGTCTGCTCATTATTAATTGAAAGCTGTCTGTCTTCTCACAGGTGAGAGTTTGTGTGTGACTGAAAAGCAGCTGCTGGTTCGTCATGGCTCAGGTGCTGCACATGGACCCTGGCTTTCCAGGTTGGTTTTATATTTACTGATAATAACAATAATGACTGAATATATGCTACGACATTAAATCTTTATTTAAAAAATCCAGATAAACTAGACCCATGTAAGAGTTTATATCTCTGTTTAAAAAATAATCATATTTTTAAAAGAATTCTTCAAAACGATAGTTTTATCATTTCATCTTTCCTGGAGCCACATAGATCACTGAGTAATAGTACCTGATAAGAGTTTCGTTTTGTCTGAATTAGACCAACAACAATGGTATAAATGGGTTTTAGCAGACACCAGACCTAATTTAACCCCTTACTGACTTGTCTGATTTAGTTAAAGAACTACACCCAACTATCTGGAGTGAATGTAAGATTTGAAAAAATATGGTTAGAGTTTTTTTAAACTTGCATATTTGTATTTATTTTGAGGATTTATTGCGTTACTATATAGTTCATTTTATATGTAGTATTAACCTTAGCATGTCAGAGCTTTAGGTTTTTGCAGGATCATAGACTGCAAAATAGTAATCATCCCAACAAATGCTCTGAAAAAAAGTTTTAAAAATGTCGTAGTTTATTTGTGCCATCATGCCTGTTTGTTTAATTTACCATTTCATTTTTAATCTTTTTATTTATTTAGGCCCTTATTTTTTACAGGCACATATTTGCTAACTGAATATTTTCTGTATTATTTACTATTTTTTGTTTTCCTAAAATTATTTAATAATGTTAAATTAATTGTTTGAGTTAAATTGTCTAAAACTCTTTGTTTTTGCTGGTTCAATAATTACTTTATTGACTCATTTATTCATCTTTTATTTTTTTTGTTTTGTCAGATATTTTGGACCATATGTGCACTTCGTCTTAAAGTAAGATTAGATTTAACAACAATCCCTTTGGTGTCTAATTAGTGGAATTTTACAAAGTGCATACTCTATTACACAGGACTCCAGAGATTATTCCAGTTTTTAAAGTCTGAGCCCAAGATTAGACAAAGATTTCTGTTTGTTTAACGTTGATTTCCTTCCCCTGCAGGGAAACTCAACTCGCCTGCTCCTCCGACGCTGCACACCAAAGAACAGGAGGCGCCCTACTCAGTGGAGACCCCCTATGGCTACCGTCTGGACCTGGACTTCCTCAAATATGTTAACGACATAGAAAAGGGTAACACTATTAAAAAGGTGCCTATACAGCGCCGGCCGCGCTATGGCTCCCTGCCTCGGGGGTACGGCTACACCGGCTCCTGGTGGACCTCCACAGAGTCTCTGTGCTCCAACGCGAGTGTGGAGAGCAGGCATTCCTCTTATTCCTACTGTGCCCCAGGCTACCACACATTACAGAGACCCAGCTTTAGCACAGCTCGGGTGGAGAAGACCCTTTTAGATGCTCGCAGGAAGCTGGAGGAGGAGAAAGAAGGGAGGAGATTCTCCAACCTCGGCAGCATGAACAACAGTATGGCAGGGTCTAACACCTCCCTTAGCAGTGCGCACAGCTTCAACCGGGCACACGGTGGAGGTGGGACTTTCACTCCTATGAGCTCAGGTCTGTCCACACCAGTGACTCCGACCCCTGCGCATTTGCAATATGTCAGAGAGCAGATGGCTGCAGCCCTGAGGAAGATAAAGGAGCTGGAGGAGCAGGTGAAGACCATCCCTGTGCTGCAAGTTAAAATCTCTGTGTTGCAGGAGGAGAAAAGGCAGCTCAGCGTTCAGCTCAAAAGCCAAAAGTTTCTTGGACACACTCTGGGTTTTAGCCGAGGTCGAAACCGTGGGGAGCTGTACATCGACATTCCTGAGGAGGAGGTAGGCACAGGAGCTAAAAGCACCAACAAGACAGAGTCATTGTCTCCGACTGAAGTCTCTAAGCAGGATTCAGGCTGTGAAATCGAGGACACAGTGATTGTGGGTGGAGCCCGACCAGATGCTAAGAGAGAAGTTCGCACCATTGGAGTTGGACCAGAGGGGTCTAAGGGCAGTCGTGATGTGGGGGTCTGGGTTCGAGAGAAGGATCTGGGTCTTCTCCCAGAGGCTGAGGTGCTCAAAGATCAAGTTGGTCAGCTTGAGGGGAAGCTAAACAGGACTCTGCGAGAACTGCAGGCTGCACAGCTGCAAAAGGCTCCACAGGCAGAGCATCCGGTAATGGCAACCAGCATTGGGTGGCAGGAACCACAAGGCAGCAGTCTGCACACTCTGGTCAGCTTCACACAGCAGCCACAGCAGAGGGAGCAGAGAACTGTGGGGATCCAGGTGTACACACTGGAGAAACCTACAGTAGTGGAGGTGGGCACGCTGCTCCGAGCAGAGACCTGCAGCTCTCCCTCACTTCAGCCAGCGGGTGGAGTTACAGAAGGTCACCACAAAGGACAAACTGAAGGTTTGTGTTAAACTGATAACGTAGGGAGAAAAACTGAGGTGCTTTCCACCAAAGTAGTTCCACTTCCGAGACAGTGCTCTGTTAATAACATTAATAAGCTTAAAACTATCAGCTCCAGCCCTGGCGCTAACTTAACATTTACCCTTTGCTGTTGTAGGTTTGAGTTCTTTTAGGACAAATTCCCACCAGCCCAGTTTAGTTCGCTTTGGAGATGTGAATGTGCAACCAAACACTGGTTCACCTAAAAGTTTCGGTTCGGTTGTAGTGAATTCTGGTGTGGTTTGATATGAAAGGCAAGCAGACCGGAGATTACTCCAAATCTGGTTTACCTGACTATGTGTGTAAGTGTGCCCTTACAATGAGGATTATTGCATTATGACCAACCAGACCTAATATAGAGACCTCCATGTTAAAACCATTCAAAGTTAAAGTTGCCTAATTCATGAAAACATGACCTTGCTGTCTTTCATTTTCCTGCAGTTTCATGTAAATTCTACCGCTGCCGCACAATTCTGCATACAGTCATCACTTTTCAAATGAACGTATAAACACAACTTACGACTTTGTTTATAAATATTGAGTCTTTTATTATTGCCATCTGGCATTTATCAATCTGCTCAACTATGAATTGTAAGGATTCCTTTAACTGAACGTTCATGAGTACTGCTAAGAAGTCGGATATGCTGGTTTGCATTGTGAATAATCACAGCAAACAGATTGTTTGACTTACCGGTAGTCATAGTTGATCCACCTTCTTACAGGAATAAAAAGACAAACCTTGTCATATGTGTAGCTGATTCACTGCAGCCCTATGAAGATTAATTGAAAACATCACTGGGAGGAGGAAACAAGAGAGTTGAAGTTCAAAGTGACAAAATTATATGATTCTCCAAAAAATGAAGCCAAATTTTAGCTGTTTGTTTAGAACCATTTAACAACTTTCTCTTGAAGAAACGTAAAAAAACTACTTTGGTCCAATTAGGGCTTAAGTTCCCAGTTTCTGATCCTTAAACAAGTATTTATTTATACAAAAAAATTCTGAAAGTTGTAAGCATTTTCCACACAAAAACTGGATAGTAAAACTATTGGGCAGAATCAAATCTTATTGGAATGGATGTTCAGTACTGTACTGTTTTTTTTACTTGTAATCCTTTACTTATTGAAGTTCCTCCCATGTCTCAAAAGTTCCCGTTGAGTTGCCAATTGCAGTCAGCTCCAAGCAGGTCCGTGACGTCCTGAAAAGTGGACTATCCACCTCTGTACCCGTCAGTAACCCTGCCATCGTTGTAGCATCTGGTGATCAGATTGGCTTGGTGCAAACCAAAGAAGAGTCTCCTGAGGTCTTTTCTAAATCAGGTCTGTGGATTGAGTTAAGTAAAGTGTGCTTACTTTGTTCTCCAAGCATCATGTTTTCACTTTAACTTTGATTGATGGTTTTGTTTTTTAGCCTCATCTCCCCAGTCCTCGCTGAGATCAATTATGAAGCGGAAAGCAGAAGGTGAACCAGGCTCCCCCTCTACAAAGAAAAACTTGCAGTTCATTGGAGTCAATGGAGGGTAAGTGGCTATTACATCAATGCAGCACTGAGCCATTTTTATCTGCTTAGCACTGTGATCATTAGAGCCAAAGCGATGCTGTAAATGGAAATGAAGCAGATATAACTTTATTACTTTTCATGAACTTCGTAATAATATTTCAGAGGAATAAAAGATGCATTGTCTCCCAGGTACGAGTCCACCTCTTCAGATGATAGCAGCAGTGAGAGTTCAGACGATGGGAGCGACTCCAGTGAATATCATGAAGCAAGAGAAAAACTTCCAGAGTCCACCAATCAGCTCCAGCGTATAACCGTTAATAAAACTTCCCAACCCCAAGAAGAAAGCACCAGTGTACCTCAACAAACTGCCATAAAAATGCCAGCTATAACCCATTTACAGGACACAAAACTGCCGGAAAATGCTCATCATTCACCAGCAACTGACTCTGTTGAGCGAAAATGTGCCTCCCACACATCGACGACAAACTCCACCTCAACACCTCCAGCCAAGGATTCTGCCTCCTCTGTGGACCAAATAGCAGATAAGCACACTGTTACCCGGGAGATCACTTCCACATCACCTAACACTGAATCTGCACCAATCGCCATTAAGTGTTCTTCAACATGCATCACTAAATCTGCAGAGGTAAACGCTCTGTCACAATCGTCTACCACCTCCTGTCAGCCAGAGTCCAAAGCAGCACCTGAGAGCGTTAAACAGGAGTCCTCTAAACCAGTCAGGTAAATGTAGACACACTTTAAGGAAAATCTGTCAGCGAGGATTCTCTCTGATTTGTCTGTTTAATCTGTTGTCTGTGCAGGCTGGAGCTGAGTGAAAGCCTGATGTCAGCTCTCTGTACTCTGCAGAAAGCCCTGGGGGAGCCCAATGCTTTCAGCCAACAAGCAGCAGTATGTCTCCACACTAATTTACTCATTTACTATACCAAGAAACTAATGATGGTTTCTCTTTCTTGAAACAAAAGGATCATATGCTTTGTGAGATTTGATCTGCAGTGTTTTGCAAAAGCATTCATGCCACTTGAGATTTTTTTTTAAACATCTTGCATTACAACCACACATTTTAATGTATTTTAGGATTGTAATGTGATGGAACACAAAGTAGAACTGTAGAGTAAAGGCAAAATTATGCTTCTTTCACTAATAAAAAAAAAATAAAAAATACCATATTCATCCCCAGGAAATCTGTATATGTAAACCAGACTATTCTCAGTCATTCTGGCCTGATATGTCATATGAACATGACTTTTTAAGTCTTCTCAAAGATTCTCAATTGGATTTAGGTCTGCCAGTTCATGTACATGAATATGTTTAGACCTTAATCATTGCTTTTGGCTTTAAGAGGGAGAGAGTTTTGTTTGATTTTTCAAGGAGGAGTGTCCTCCTGCAGCCTTTAAGAGGTTTTTGCAGGATTGCCTTGTACTTATCTTGATGCATCATCCCATCAACTCAGACTAGCATCCCTTAATCAGTGTCAGATTTCTGCCAGATCGATCTTTACAATTAGGCCAACATGTTCAGATTTGGTTTAATCTGACTGGAGCAGCTTTTCTACATGCTTGCTGAAGATTGAACTTGTAAACATTTCCATAAAAGATTTTCCTTTTTCTACTCATCTAAAAGAGCCAGATTGGGATTGGTGTCATTCATGATTATTAATTGTTCTCAACATCTTGCCCCACCTGAGTGGTGGATCTCTGCAGCTCCTCCAAAGTTAATGGAGGAGCTGCAGATGGTTAAGAGGCCAGCTTAACCTCTTGGATGTTAAGATGGTATTGTCTGCTCACAGAGGACGGCCTACACCATCACCCTACAGGAGTGGCTGCGTGTGTCCTGTCACAAGGCAGCCAACACATCGGTCGTCAAGGCCTACATGGACACCTTCGCCTCCATCTCCCCTCAGCTGCTGGAATTTGTGATCAACATGGCAGATGGCAATGGGAACACAGCGCTGCACTACACTGTCTCACACTCCAACTTCCCTGTGGTCAAACTTCTGCTGGACACTGGTGAGAGTTGAGATATAATGCGACCACAGACCCTGACTCTTTTATTTATAAATATATATATATCAGTGTGTGAAATGGGGTAATGTGTGTGCGTGGAAGTGTTTCAGGTATTACTGTGAAATTGTTTCATATTGGCGTGACGGCTCTGTAGCATAAGAGCTAGCTGGGAAGTGTTGAACAATTTGGAATTTGCTTTAAGTATTTTTCAGGTCTGGAAAAGTATGAAAAAGGATTATGGGCAAATATTCACATTTCCAGGCTTTATTGTCTCCTTTACTTCCTTGTTTCCTTCCTTACTCCATTCTTCTATGACTTTGCTTTGTTTCCTTCCATGGTGTCTAGTATTCTTCATTCTTTCATTCTGTCCATCTTTGATTCATCTTTTCATACTCTTTCCATCTTTCTTGTGTTATTCCTTGACTGTTTTTATTTTTCCTTCCTCCTTGCCTTGTGTTATACCTTCCTCACTTTCTATCTTTTTTTTACCCTTTCTTCCTTCCCACCTTGTGCCTTCGCAAAAATATTTCCGAGGGCTCAACATCCTGTCGAGATTTTTGCATTTATATGTTAAATTGATTAAATGAACTAAAGAATATAAGACTGGACAAATACTGAATATCTAAGCAAAAATGTGTTTAAACCCAAATAACAGCACAATAAGAGTAGAAAATTCCATATTAAGGTATTAATCTACTCTAATGATGACTAAGAGAGATGATGTGTCTTGCATCTCAATGATTAGCCTGTCTTTAGCATGTTATATGATGTGTTTTTTTTTCTGCTGCTCTGCCTTCTGCCACACTGATTTCCCTCTCTACCTGACAGGCCTGTGCAATGCTGACAAGCAGAACAAGGCCGGCTACACAGCCATCATGTTGACGGCTCTGGCTGCCTTTCACTCTGACAGCGACCTCCAAACTGTCCTGCAGCTGCTGCGCACTGGGGACGTCAACGCTAGAGCCAGCCAGGTGCGCCCTCTGCTGCTGCTTACATTTTACTGCACCTTGATGCCTGCAAAAACTCCAATCCGAGTCAACTAATCTTTATGACTAATTTTCAATAGTTTGACTGTCACAGTCTTAGTGTTCGGATCCACATTTGTGTTTGCAGGCTGGTCAGACAGCACTGATGCTCGCCGTGAGTCACGGACGAGGGGATATGGTCCGGGCGCTGTTGTCCTGTGGAGCTCAGGTCAACATCCGTGATGATGATGGCTCCACTGCCCTCATGTGTGCCTGTGAGCATGGTCATGTGGACATTGTTCGTCAGCTACTCTCTGTCCCAGGCTGTGATGCAACACTCACTGATAACGTAAGCAAACCTGGTCCACCTCTCACTGTTCCCCGGTGTTCGCTACCATCTAGTTTTCATGTCTTTGTGCCATGCAGGACGGCAGCACTGCTCTGTCCATCGCGCTGGAGGCCAGCCAAAACGACATTGCTGTACTTCTGTATGCCCACCTTAACTTTGCCAAGCCTCCTTCACCTGTGAGTACTGAATTAGGCTGGTAAAATACTATTATCAAGCTATGGCTTCCTATTTTTCAATGGTTCCAAATGAAGGTCAATGTCAAAGTACAAAATGTTTTAAATTGTTGGCCTTGTACATTTTCTTGTGGGTAGGAATGTGCCAGATTCAGGTAAATTACAAAACCCCCAAATATCTGTGCTGTACTCTTCAGCCTAGTATGTTGGCATGTAAATGTTAATTTTCAGGAAGGTAAAGACAAAGGAGGACTGAACAAGAATAGCTTGTAGGAAAAATGTGCTTCACTTAGAATATGGCACCGCAACTTGAATTGCTGTGAAAAGGTTTTCCTTACTTCTGTTTTTGCTTAGTTGTTTTTTTTATTTTTATTAAGGTTAAGGTTGGTTTGAAAAACATTTTTTCCTTTTTCTGTTTATTTATTTTATTTTTTTGCATCCAAGAGTGACAAAAGTAAAAGCAGAAGAAATCTATACAGAAGCAAAAGCTTGTTTGCAACACTTTACGTTTCCAGTGGTACGTCTAAATTAAAAATGTCTCAGGAGAAATGGAAACATCAGGAAAAAATACAGAGTCCCATCTGTGTAAAAAAAATAAATCAGAGCAGAGACATCAAACACAAACTATCAGACAGTGTGGAAGAGGAATGATGATTTGTTGGCCACAGGACCAACGTGCTTCAAGGTCGCTGTCAACTCATTGACTGCTGGATGCCCTGGTCTTGAGCTAGAGATGCAATAAAATAAGAAAGATGAACCCCATCGTATTAATTCTGTCCAGGTCTTTAATTATTCCTCTCTGTATATTAAGAAAAGCTTAAATCTGGATATTCACATTTATTTACATTAGAAGCGGCATACAATTTACTACTTCAGATGTTGCACATCTAAATGTATGTTTTAAGGACACTTAGCTTCTTGCATGCGCTCAGAAAATATAAAAGTTCTCTACTTCTGTTTATGTATTGACTGATTTTTAGTTATTTATTATTTGCTCTTTCTAGGTGTCACCTAAGTCTCCTCTCTTGGGTTCCTCTCCTCCATCTGGTGAACCAAAATAAACTTGTCTCCTGCAGCTCGCAGCAGCTTCCACTCATGTTTCTCCATCCATGTAATTTAGAAAAAACAGGGTGTCTGTTCATGTGTTTGTTTCACTCTGAAAGTTTTAGGTACATCACATTGTGCATATAATAATAACATGACAGCTTAAAACATTGTCATATGTTAGTTTTGTTCTCTTTGTCATTTAGTCTCATCAGTCTGACTTTGTAACGTTTCAGTTCTTTACACTGTTTTTTTTGGTGGCACTTAAGTCAAAACTGTTAACAAATTTCGTTATCCCGATTATGTTGAGTCATTTCTCATCTTATTCGTAATCTGTCTCATTTGAGATTCTATTAGGGGAAAATTCTGTTCTGCAGTATCATCATTATGTGTGATCATTACTGCCATTTGGAATAACAAAAGCCAGCCCTCTCATAAGTGTCCTTGCATCAACTAGCTCATTGGTGCTACTAAATAATAAAACAAAAGACACCACCTCCACATTCTGCCGATATTTATACACAGGATTTATTTACAGAGTATTTTTCTATCCTTTTTTTTTATTATTCTTTTTCAGGACCTCTGATTCTAATCTTGTTTCCCACACAGTGGGAAATGTCCAACCAGACGATGAATAAAAATTTTATGCATTGACAAATTATTCCAAAAGATTTGTCTCTTCCCTCAACTTTAAGACTGTGTGTAATATATAGTCTTTTTTTTATTATTATTATTTATAGTCAGGAAGGTATCTTCAGCAGTGGTTAAGAAGAGATTAGATTGTATCTGATTATGCAATGTGTTTTTGTAAGATTAACTGGGTTGAACAGTGACTGAAGTCACTAGAGAAGCTTGTAGGTCTTGTCAGGGAAACAGCAAGTGAGGGTGCTGAGTTTTAAGTGTGTCTTGTGTAAGATATAAATACTGAAATAATATATGTCAACGCAAACTCAGAATGGTTATGCCTAAAGTCTAACTCAACAAAAGTGCGTAGGCTGTTGATGTCAAAATGTCTTTTACTTTTTAAAGGTTTTTTCCACTTTTTTCATATCCACTTTTTAGTGAAGAATTTTTGATAAACTTTGGCGTTTTTAATTTAAGTATCTATCTTTTTTATACATATCGAGTTTTTAACCTCACTCCAAATGTATGTAATAGCACAATTCTGTTTTTCTCTGCTGGTTTCTGTAAATTATAGACTCTGTCCTCTGTAATATGTGCGTTTTGAAAAACTACTTAATAAATGTGGAACACGTGCTTGTCTTCTGTTCATTCAAGATTCAGGGTGTCTGTGCATCCTCCAATTTGTACATCTGAAATTGAGGCCTTAAAATGCTTGAAATTAATTGAAAAACTAGTTACCTGGAAGCCTGACATTGCAACACACACAAGAAAGCAATGCTTAGTATGATATCTCTCTGAATAGTCTGATTTAAAATAGCTTTAATAAAATACTTTAATATGTATCTGGGTTTTAGACAGGTCCCCACCCCAAAATAAGGTATATTTCATGGGTGGGATGACTGCGTCCACTTGACCCCTTTTCTCAAACATCATGAAGTCATCTTTGATAAATTGACACGAGTTGTAATCTTTGAGAAAAACACTGTGGCAGCAGCAGCTGTTGGCTCTAGACAGCCGCTTGTCATTGGGAGGAGCTGATAAGATAACACACTACTGGATCCATAGCAAGTGAGTTTACGTCTTTACAGTTGAAGTTTGAAATAAAAAGACTAAAAGTCAACAAAACGAGTGAGCTAATATTTGTATTCATCCTGTCTTGTTAAAAGCACAATTACTGTCCATCCTTATTTTTATTTATTTATTTTTTTTGCTTCTTCAGAGCTTTACTCCTACAAGAACCGAGGTAAAAATATATACATTTTTTAAAATAGTTATTTTGCCTAATTAAAGGCAAATGGAATCACATCCATTTGTCTTGTTTTGGTGTAACATCTATTTTACTTGTGTAAAATGAGTCGATCTATGCCTTTGCTCTGTGTTTAAAATGGTCAGTCTTCTTTTAAAAAGTCTGTATTATTGCATCATATGTGTTTATTCTTACCCTGAGTCAGTGCATCATTAATCCAAAATGAAAGATAGTGATTGAAATGTTTCATGTCAAAATGATTAATATTTTAAAAAGTACATTACCAGATTAAAGAATAAAACATCTTAATGTAATTTCATGAGGGAGAATCATCTTTCCTAACTCTATCATCCAAGCTATGGTGTGTCCTCTAATTAGCATCATTCTGCTTATTTAAAATCAATCTTTCAAGTTTATTTGTATAGCACATTTCAGCAATAAGGCAGTTCAAAGTGCTTTGCAGCATAAAAGCACACAAATACAAAGTCATAAAAGATATACAGTCAACAGCTGAGAAAATCAGTGACGAACATTACATTTAGATGAACGCTGTCAAGCACAATCATCAATGCACATCAAATATGTTAATGTTTAATTTATTGTAGCTCAAAAGCAACTCTAAACGGGGGTTTTTAATATAGATTTTTAAAGAAACTCAGTGTTTCAGCTGTTTTGCAGTTTTCTGGAAGTTTGTTCCAGATTTGTGGTGTACAGAAGCTGAATGCTGCTTCTCCATGTCTGGTTCTGGCTGCAGATCAGACCGGAACCAGAAGACCAGAACCAGAAGACCTGAGAAGTCTGGAAGGTTGATACAACATCAGATCATTACAGTGTTGTGGTGCTAAGCTGTTCAGTGATTTATAAACTAACAGTATTTTAAAGCCTATTCTCTGAGCTACAGGGTGACGAGTAATCATCTTGCTGTTTGGCAACATGGTGTGTATCACACTGAATGAACCACAGAAAGCAAAGATGAGAGTTGTCCCAGGAGATTAGAAAGAAAATTATAGACGATCATGTTAAATTTAAAGGCTATCAGGCCGTCTCCATGCAACTTGATGCTTTATGTTCTGTTTAACGTTTTGATAAATGAGGTGCACAGCGTTTCCACAGTGTTTGTCAGGCATAGACTAGAAGTATAGCAGGGAGGTCAGAGCACAACCCTGTCAGCTGAACTAGAAATGAGACTTATCTCTTCAGTAAGTGTGGATCCAGCCCTGCAGGTGCAGTGTAGTTGATTAGATTAGGCTCTAACATATATTTTGGCTGCAGGGGCCAGAAAGTAACTAAACTCAGCATCTTGGAATGATTCCAGACAAATCTAATAATATTTCCCCAACTGCAGAGCCTGGATTTCAAAATCTGCCTGGATCTTCTCTATCTGTGTTGTTGCATTGGGGGATCTCTGTCTATAACTGTCTATAACTCTATAATAATAAGTGACTAACCGGACTATGTGCATTATGACATAAACTGTATGATATTTTTATTGTAAAAACTGAAAACGGAAGAAAAAAAACAAAACAATTCTGAGTCCTATAATCTGATCTAGGGTCGTTATTTGATTTTTTGATAAAACCTAAATCAATTTTATTTCAATCATTTTATAAACAATTTCAATAAAAGGTTATTTAATGTCAAATAAATATTGTTTTATCCAAGGGAAGGTCATTTTAAATGGTATAGCTTGCCATTATTTTTTTTTATTGTAAAAGACCAGTTTGTGGAGTTGAAAGTTATTTTAAGAAGGACAATTCTGTTTATTTTACCCTGAATGAAGTGCTGCTGTTGTACCGCCTCTCTTAGGGGAGGTCCTGTGAAAGAGGTGTCCACCATCTTTCACAGGCTTAAAAGCCCCAGGATCTCGATTCAGCACGGTACTCAAAACTGCCAAAATGACTAGCCTTACTGCCAAGGACAAGGACACCGTCAAGGCCTTCTGGGGAAAGATTTCTCCCAAGGCAGCAGCCATTGGAGCAGATGCTCTTGGCAGGTAAATGTGACAAAAATCTTCAAATTCCAGCCTCTCACTGTTTTAAATTTGCCCACCCACTTTTCTTGCTTTCTGACCTTTTAGGATGCTGGTGGTGTACCCACAAACCAAGACCTACTTTGCCCACTGGAAGGACCTGAACCCCGGATCTGCTCCAGTGAAGAAGCATGGAGCTACGGTGATGGGCGGAGTTGCTGAAGCTGTGGGTAAAATCGACAATCTGACTGCAGGTCTGCTCAACCTGAGCGAGCTGCATGCCTTCACTTTGAGAGTGGATCCTGCCAACTTCAAGGTGAAGACTCAGAGCTTTGAATATATCCTTATTATCTCCTTCTATCACATCTGACGGGGGTTAAGGTTACTTAGATAGATTATAACTTATGTTTACCTTGCAGGTTCTCGCCCACAACATCCTTGTGGTTTTGGCCATCAGCTTCCCCAACGACTTCACCCCTGAGGTCCATGTGGCCATGGATAAGTTCCTGTCTGCCTTGGCTCTGGCTCTGTCCGAGAAGTACAGATGAACACCTAGAGAGGAAGTGAAGCTACATCAGTTCATTCTTGATGTGATAAATAAATGCATGAAAATAAAAACCCTCAAAAAATGGTTATCTGGTTCTTTTTGCTCTGTGTGCAAAATCCTTCATGTCGGTTTGAAAATTCAGTCACATTCATAGTCATATCAGATGAAATGAATTATTAATACTTGGTTTAGTCATCCTTCAGATCTGGAAATTGGGATAAAGACAGTAGATTTACATTTAAAATGTTTTGCATCTTATTTTTACAATTAAGCCTATGAACTGTTTGCGTTAATAGCACAGTGAAGGTGTTTGTCTGTGCAGTATAGCACAAGACTTAAATAATAAATGAAAACATTACAACATTTCCCGGTATGTTTTGATTAGTCAATTGGTTCAATAAATTATCCTCCTCAATGCAATCTTGATAACAACAATAGTTAATCATAATCAGAGCCGTAACTTTTAAAAATACTTCGTTTGTAATTAAGGCCATTTACGAAAACAGAACAGGTAATTCTCAATCAGTACAAAATGTAATTGAAAATGGATTTAATTTTAGTATTTCAATCACACAAAAAAGAAAAGCTTCATATTAAATGAATTCATTACAAACATGCTGAGCAATGTCTTGCAAAAGTATTCACATGGTTTAAACTCTTTCCCAAATTTGATGTAATAACCAAAGCTATGATGTATTTGAATGGAATTTTATGCTATTGACAACATACTGAGATTAAAGTGCAAATGTGAATGATTCTTTCTGTAATGCACTGAAGCCAGTTTTCTAAGCTGCAAGTGTAAAATCATTACATATTCCTTTAAACAAGATGCAAATGACAGAAAATTAGAAAATTAAAACCTTTAATTCTAACAGTAAATTTCCCATTTTCTAACTATCCTGACCATCCACACCTTTATTTTTTATTATTTTTGAATATTTTGTCATATAGAACTGCATAAGTTTGAATAATGTTTTGTATTTTAAAGAAATTTCAGAGACACTGAAAGATTTTATCTCACAGAAACCGCTGATCAGGATTACTCAGACCGCCTCTCGTGGACCGTTTCAGGGGAGGTGCTGCTGGGTGTTTCCTCTGCTTCTCTCAGACAAGTAGCCCTCGCGATTAGTTGGTTAGTTAGTTGGTTAATGAAACAGCCAGAATGACTAGCCTTACTGCCAAGGACAAGGACACCGTCAAGGCCTTCTGGGGAAAGATTTCTCCCAACGCAGCAGCCATTGGAGCAGATGCTCTTGGCAGGTAAATGAGACCTGAAACCTTTGAATTTCAACAACTTTTTGTTTAAAATGTTACCCACCCATTCTACTCTTCCACTCAGGATGCTGGTGGGGTACCCACAAACCAAGACCTACTTTGCTCACTGGAAGGACCTGAACCCCGGCTCTGCTCCAGTGAAGAAGCATGGAGCTACGGTGATGGGTGGAGTTGCTGACGCTGTGGCTAAAATCGATGATCTGACTGCAGGTCTGCTCACCCTGAGTGAGCTGCATGCCTTCAAGCTGAGAGTGGACCCCGCCAACTTTAAGGTGAGGATTCAGAGCTAAGAGTGTGCTTTAAGCTGTGCATTGGTCCTTTTTTTCTGCTTGGATGAAGTCCAAGTGTTGTCTCATCACTTGTTTTTCACAGATTCTTGCCCACAACATCCTTGTGGTTTTGGCCATAAGCTTCCCCATCGACTTCACCCCTGAGGTCCATGTGGCCATGGATAAGTTCCTGTCTGCCTTGGCTCTGGCTCTGTCCGAGAAGTACAGATGAACACCAGGAGAGGAGATCCAGACACATGAATTCACCTTGTGTGATCAATAAATGCATGGCTGAAAAAACGCAAAATATTGACTTGTGGTTCTTTACTGAAGATTTGTGTTCTGTTTTCACAGAAAAGTTAAATATTTTAAGAAAAGAAAGGTTGCAATATCTTGGTATTGTGTGAAAAGGAAATTACTCTTGATCTTAAATCATAAATCAACTCTAATTATGTTTTTGTGTTTCTTAACAAGTAGGCTATAAGATTTCAAAAAGGAAGATCAAATAAAATATCAAATACAACCTCCAGCATCTATCAGTGTGGGGAGGCCTTGTTAATAAACAGAAACAAAGGAGCAGAGGAGACAATTTCCAAGAAAAAAAACGTAATGGTGATCTTCAATATTTTGGGAAAAATATTTCTTAAATATGAACTTTCTGTACTGTGCTTGCCTCATTACACTGAGACAACCAGCGTTTAAAATGAAATCAGAAATATATTTCCATCTAAACAATTCTCTGGTGAGTTCTGGGTTAAAACAAGCTTGTTCTTCGTTCAGTGAAGTTCCTCTCGGTAGATTGAGCAGCCAGGAATTTTACTCAAGTAAGAATAACGTTGCTTCATAATTATATTACTCAACAAAAAGTAAACAGTGCTCCAAAACTGCTCCTAAAAGTAACCTACTTTTTTCACAATATTATTAAAGTAAATGTAACTGAGCCGCCCTGGACTCGTCTTTTATGGCTTCTAATGCGTAAATTCTATAGCTTTTTCACATGATTTTCCAGTTATTTGACATGCACAGTCAAAGAATTTTATACTTTGTTTATATATTGAAAAAGCCAAACAGTTGCTGCAATCAGAAGTTTTGCTTTTCTTCTTGTATCCGCATTTTATTGGATAATTGAAGCCTCCCTGAGGCCATTTGGTACTTCGGCGCTCTCCAAGGTGCTGCTCCTCCTGTCGTTTGTTTGCTGAATTTCATCCAGCAACCAGAATGGCTCCAGAGCTCACGGTGTGAAGTGACTGCCAATGGGAAGTCTTTCAACTGGCTCATGTGTGTCTCGTTTTTCTTTTCACAGCCATGAAAAAAGATTAAATGCATCTTTACATTTTTATCCTACTTATCATGAAAATGTTTGTTTGAATCAGAGGAAGTAAAGCCTGCAAAATCTCTTTATAATCCGTGTAAAATGCTTTTATTATTTCCGTCATGTTTATTACTACCGCATGTGCTTAGCAGCGAGTTTTAGACGTTCAACCAATTCATGTGGAGCAGTAAGTCCAGTCCAGCTTCGTTTTAATATTTCCAGCAGAGGGCGCCCTAGCATCGTTCAACTAACTAATAGGATTCTTGTTTTAACCTCTGCGACAGATTTCCAACCTGCAGGGTCCCGTCTCTCTCCCAATGGCTCCTGCAAATAAGCACTAGGAAGGAAAAGTAGATTTAGGTAATGCATGGAATGGATGTATTCTTATTTTCGATCAAAACAAAATCAGCTAAGAGTAAGAAAAGAGGTAAAAGAAAAGCCTCAATTAGACACAACTTGTTAACTATTCAATAGGTTCAAAATTTGAAAATTTGAAAGATAGATTCTACTTGTTTCTTTCTTGTTTTTAAATGTAATCCCCTTTACCTTTACTTCTCTGTAAAGCACTTTCAATATCGCTTGCTCACAAATGGCCAATATTGTGCTCAGGTCTTGTATTTGAGTGATTGCAAAATCATTCAATTTTAATTATTGAGTTAAAAAAAATAGTAATCAACAAAGCAGAAAAGTTAAGCAGTTCTGAAGATGAATAGGGGATTATATAATAAAATTTTTGTCTAGAACACAAACTTACTGGCACCATGAAGAAGGTTCTCACTCAGTTTAGTTCAAAAACTGAAAAAGTCATGGATGACCTGAAATGCCACTATATTTTTGTCTGTATTTACTCTATATTTTTACATACTGTTATACTTTTAAGCTGCAAATGACAGAAAAAGGTCCTAAACACACATTTATGTGTGTGTTTAGGACCTGTTGTTTAACTGGTAATGAAACTGACTGGAATAGCCTGTTTGCTTGTTTGTTTAAGGATTCCCATTAGTCTCTACCTTAGTAGAGACTCTTCTAGCTGGTAGCCAAACTAAATTAACTAAACACAGTTAAGAGGACAGAGCAAACGCCATCCACACAAATCTAAGAAAAGTGGAACATTAAATAGCAGATTCGGACTCTTAGTAAGTTTGTCTGAAATACAGAGGCATCAAACAAAAATGGAAGTGTGCCACATGACGTAAACCTATGGAGTAATCGCACATTAATTAAATAATAATAAACAGAGATGCCAGCATGAAGGTGGGGATGTTTTTCTCTGGTAGGAGCTTAGAAATGGAAATAGATAAACATAGATTGGCTCTCATGTTTTTGTCCTGTACAGAAACAGTATAATTTTTTCTATAATTATTTAAATTTTAGCAATTAAATATCCAGGTTCACTTCTAAAACTGATTCTTCTAGCTAAGAAACTATTTGTTTGTGTCAAAAGTGTCCAGACTTTTTACCATGGGGGTAGAAAATATTATATTGAAAATATTCAGGAGCCACAGAATTGTAATACAATTTCGCTTTTAATGAAAATTGAAGAAGATATTTAAATCAATGCTGAACATAATTAGAGTTAATAGGGGAAAAATATGGGCTGCACAGTGGCACAGTTGGTAGCACTGTTGCCTTGCAGCGAGAAGGTCCAGGGTTCGATTCCCGGCCTGGGGTCTTTCTGCAAGGAGTTTGCATGTTCTCCCTGTGCATGCGTGGGTTATCTCCAGGTGCTCTGGCTTCCTCCCACAGTCCAAAAACATGACTGTAAGGTTAATTGGTCTTTCTAAATTGTCCCTAGGTGAGTGTGTTTGTGCATGGTTGTTTGTCTCTGTGTTGCCCTGCGACAGACTGGCGACCTGTCCAGAGTGACCCCGCCTCTCGCCTGGAACGTAGCTGGAGACAGGCACCAGCACCTCCCGACCCCATTAGGGACAAGGGTGTAAAGAAAATGGACGGATGGATAGGGGAAAAATATAAAAACAGGATATGGCTCACAACTCACAAACTTGGCACTGATTTTGCGCTTTGGTAAAAGTCTCTGGGTGTTTGTATTCATATTTACTAAAATAAAAGCATTAGCATCACTGATAAAAGAGCAATGCTTTGTGCTGTGCCTTACATCTTTGAAATATTAAAATTTTCCTGTATCCTTTTTTTAAAGGCCTCACATCAATGAAAATGGCACTCTAACATATTTCATTTAAATGTGTATCTGCATCAACCGCCTTTCTGGCAAACCAAACAAAGGTTTTGAATTGTGCAGGCCCACAGTTTGGACACTACTGGAAATAAATGTTTGTTCAAAGCTTAAATTATTCCCAAAGTCTGGAAACTCCTGATGCTGCTTGAGTATTTATTTATTTATTTATTTATTTATTTATTTATTTATTTATTTATTTATTTATTTAATAAATAGAAAATGAAATTATTTTAAATGTCTGCCTTTCTTAATTACTAGTCATTCAAACAATGATTCACTTTCTCCCATGTGCATTTGCCTTTTCCAACAAAGTTTGTGCAAATACCTTGAACTCTGCGTTGCAGACCCAACCAATTTTACTATGACAAAAAAAATCACACAAATTGGAAAGAACAGCAGAAAACAAAAACTGAGAGTTGAACATCCTCAGATGTATTTTTTTATTGAACGTGTCTCCACATGTCTGAAAGAGTGCTGAGGATGTGGGATGGTAAAACTCCCTTGTTCACACAATCAGTGCGACTTTAGCGGTACTTCTCAGCCAGAGCCAAGGCCACGTTCTGCAGGAACTTTTCCACGGAAAGGTGAACCTCAGGAGTGAAGTCAGCAGGGAAGTACATGGCCAAGACCAAAACGATGTTGTGGCCCAGGATCTGAAGATTACATACACATACACATACACAAAATGATTTAATAAAATTGAGCAGAAACTAAATGCACACATGATCATGATTATGTGAGTCAATTCAGAAGAGATTTGAAGTATACCTTGAAATTGGCAGGATCCACCCGGAGTTTGAAGGCATGAAGCTCACTGAGGGCGGCCAGAGTGCCAGTGAGATCGTCGATGCCCTTGACAGCTTTTCCCAAGGCTCCCATGATGGTGGCACCATGCTTCTTCACTTTGGGGGACTGGGGGCTCAGATCTCCCCAGTGAGAGAAGTAGGTCTTAGTTTGAGGGTAGGCAACAAGCATCCTATAAGCAACATAGAAAAAGGATTAAAACAAACAGCAACGACACATTTTGAAAGGGTTTTGTATAACTTGATGTTTACCTGCCCAATGCTTCACCTCCCATTTCGTTGACCTTCCCTTCGGCTTTGGCCCAGAGAGCCTTCACCCTGGCCTTGTCTGTGTCGGAAAGACTCATTGCTGCCTTTAGTTTCTCAGCGAGAAAATATGAAGATCAAAAAAAGCTGCTTTGATGAATTTTGTCACTGCGTCTTTATATCAAGCCAAAATGCACCACGCCTCAGAATCAATCCATGCCAAAACTTTGATAACAAAACAGCCAAATAACCCCCTGCCAATTTGGCTCGATAAAAGCTACCACTCCTCAAATTGCACGTAATCCCTACGTAAATGCTGGCTGGTTACAGGAATTACACCAAGGCGCTGCTCTGGATAATGCTTCTGTTTTTTCTGCTTATCTAACTGACTTCTTGAGTTAAAGACACAAAATTCACTTAACAAAATGTTAAAATCTTTGTACTTGTTTTCTTTTTTTATTCAACAGCGTGCATTTTTTGCAAGTAGAGCTTTTTGAAAAAAAATTAAAAAATAAAATTGAACCGATTTTAAATATTACACACTCCCTATTTTAAATATATTGAACTTGATTCTACAAACTGGTCATGAGTTTATAGAACTCATGACTCAAGAAACGGTAACAGTCTGTAATAATGTTTCAGTCTGAAACATGTCAACAAAAGAGAGGATTGACTGAAAAGTAAGAAAATTCACATCGTCTACAGTTTAAGGATTTTTTTTAGATCGATGACGCAACATTTATTGGCATTAATTGGTGCCAAATATGACTGACGTCATTTTATTGGCAAGTCCACCTCGTCCAATCACAGCCCGTCTTGTCTGGGGGACGGATCATTGGGCTGTGAATAAATGCAGGGCTCGTAAACATATTCAGACAGTCTTACACCTTTGATCACCAAACTCGTTTTTTTTTTGCGAAAAGTCAGAGGCTTTCACACCGTCATCATGGTCGAGTGGACAGACGCCGAGCGCACCGCCATCTCCACCCTGTGGTCAAACATTGATGTGGGTGAAATTGGGCCCCAGGCCCTGTCCAGGTAACCTTGTGAAAAAATTTCATTCCACGAAATGATGATCTCTTACATCCTGAGGATCGAGAGTTTTCATTGTCACTTTTGTGTTTTCAGGCTTCTGGTCGTGTTCCCATGGACCCAGAGGTACTTTCCCACCTTCGGTGACCTTTCCACCCCCGCAGCCATCGCTGCAAACCCCAAAGTGGCTCAGCACGGAAGAACTGTGATGGGCGGCCTGGAAACCGCTGTGAAGAACATGGACAACATCAAGAACGCCTACGCCAAACTGAGCGTCATGCACTCCGAGAAGCTCCACGTGGATCCCGACAACTTCAGGGTATGTCATCCCTCACACCAACACGCAATTACTTGTTTTTAATTCGTGTCAGTTTATTCATTCTTGTTGTATGCTGGCTTATGATTGCAGGTCCTTGCTGAGTGCATCACTGTGGTCGTGGCCGCCAAGTTTGGACCCAGCGTCTTTACCGCTGGTTTCCAAGAGGCCTGGCAGAAGTTCCTGGCCGTGGTGGTCTCCGCCCTGGGCAGACAGTACCACTAGGCTTCTGAAGTGGCCGACCACTGAAGAGGTGCAGCGAGACATCAGTTTCTTTGCAATTAAACGCTGCCAAAAATACATCAATAAAAAACTCAAATCATATGCAAGTGTCTTCTGTTATTAATTATTAGTTATTCATAAGATATCAAATGGATATATATCTTTGGTTTTCATTACAGTGAAATAAATAATGATCAGTTGGGGGGGGGAAATGTTGAATAAAGTGAATTCCCATCCGAATGTTGCTTCTGTAAATGACCCGAAACACCAGCGGGAGAAAGAATTAAAACAACAAAACAATAATAGTAATTTAAAAAATAATTCTCTGAATATCAAAAAGACTTCAAACTGCAACGCTAAATATATATATATAATTACACAACAATGTTCATGTTCAGATTTTAACCTTACACCCATCTTTCTTTTTAACTTGATCAATAATAATTTGCTCATTATACATCTTTTTAAAATCTAATTCAAAAACTAGATTTGACCAGTTATGACTGAACATATTAACCAAGCATATAAACTCCTCTTCATAACATTGGCATCATTTTTATTTGGGCGTGGCTGGCCTGATTATAAAGATAATTAACGTGCATGGTTTAATCTGCTGCGAGCAGCTGGTGAAAACTCGCTGCGACCATCAGAGGCGGACAGAAGATAGAATTAATGCTTGAAAACATTTTAGTGTCGGTGTCAGCTCATCCATAATGTCATCCAATCTTTTGCCAAGCTGACAGTTCATTGATTGCATGGCGTCATGGTGAAATGGACGGAAGAGGAGCGCCGCATCGTCAGAGGAGTTTGGGAAAAAGTTGATATTGATGAGATCGGAGCAGAGCTTTGGGCAAGGTAGAGTTAGATTTTTTGAAATGACATGTCAAAAACAGTTTTCAGCTTTCCATGTGACGGTTTACCCATTTGTATAAATCGAAAATAGTGTGCAGGATACCTCATAACCGGCATCGTATTTCTCACATCGACAGAGCTCTGATTGTTTACCCCTGGATCGAGCGGTATTTCGGCTCTTTTGGCGACATCTTCACCACTACAGCGATTTTAAACAACCCCAAATTGGCCGCCCTGGGAAAGGTGGTGCTATCGGCTCTGGACACGGCCGTGAAGAACATAGACAACTTCAAAGAGATGTACGCTTCTCTGAGCAGGCAGCACTGCGAGAAAATCAAAGTGGATCCGGATAACTTCAGAGTAAGCTGCTATCCTGACGTTTAAGCCACAAATAATTCATGTAGGGAAAGCCGTTTGAGAATTTATTGTGAAGTTTGAGATTAAGTAGTCCATTTGTAAATACATAAATACATAAATAAATAAATAAATAAATAAATAAATAAATAAATTAATAAATAAATTAATTAATTAATTAATTAATTAATCAAATAAAACATTCAGCCAGTGACAAGTGACACCAAAGGTACATGTAGGGGTGTTTGTTCTAGTGACTCAGCATGTTTTACTAATGTAGAGAAATGCATCTCGGGTATTGTTCCCGAAATTTATGATGTCTGTTGTTTCCCCCCCACCCCCAGCTTTTGGCCGAATGCATCACAATTACCATCGCCTGCAAACTCAGAGCTGAGCTGAACCCTCAGGTCCAGGCCACCTGGCAGAAGTTTCTGTCTGCTGTGGTGGAGGCTATGAGCAGTCAGTACAAATAATAATAATTTTTTTTTTAAAAAGCAGACCCAATCAAGCATGGAGAAAAATGTACCATTGAATAAAACTCGCTGTTTCAAAAGCTCTTATGTGCTTGTCAGCATGTGGGAAAACAGAGCAAGTGCTTGTTGATTTGCAGAGGCTGTGCTCATGGTAGTGTCGTGTGTGTAAGTTGAATTTTTACGACCCCTGGAGGCAATAAAGTGTATAATAGACCACTATGAAATCAGTGTTGATATTTTATGCTTACGGCTGGAGAAATCAACAAAGGTGGGTAGAGTGCCCAAAATCTGCACTCAAGTAAGAGTACCATTACTTCAACATATTATTTATTTATTTATTATTATTATTATTATTATTATTATTATTATTATTATTATTATTATTATTATTATTATTATTATTATTATTATT
>CAEFZX010028211.1:0-27619 GCA_903066825.1 Alfaro cultratus | reverse complement strand
CTTCGGGGACTCTGAAGGGGCCGACCAGCTCTCTCCCCATGATTTCGGCCCAAAAAATGACTCCACCACCTCCTTGCCGATTGTTGGCCATCCACCACCAATCCACTACTGAGTCCATCTGGACCATCCAGGGTTGCACAGCAGTCATCAGTGATCAAGTCTGTTTGAAAATTAATCTTCATGTACGGCTGGGCTCATTGTGACTGTTTCTGCTTGTTAGCACTCGCTAGGGGTGGCCAAATAGTAGGTTCATGCACCGCAATCCTCTGGAGGATCCTCCACCTTTAGATTCCAGAGGTACCAGCAACTTCAAATAACTGTTTGCTGCTTTGTAAGGGCATTTTAACAGCTGCTGTCTTAACCTGATGAATTTGTCTAGCAGAAACCTTCCTCATTATGCCTTCTGTGCACAAACCCCTCTTTGTTCTGAATCAGCCACAAATCTCTGCACAGTACGATAACCCTTCAGTTTTCGTTAAATAGCTAATGTTTTCATACCTTGTCATACGGCACTACACTATCTGATGATTTTCGTCAGCAGAGAGATCCTTTCTCTTTCCCATATTGCTTGAAACCTGTGGCCTGTTTAATAATGTGGAACATCCTTCTTAAGTAGGTTTCCTTTAATTGAGCTCACCAGATAAACTAATCAACCCACCTCTCTGAAATTAATTTGAGTGATTCAAAGAGCCCTGATACACAATACCATCTATAAATTTAATAGAACATCAAAAAAATTTATCTTTATGACATTTTAATCCAATTTGCATAATAATTTGGAACACGGTGTACAAAAGAAATCACTTGGCTCAGAAAGATCAGGCACAATTTGGCATGTTAATCTTGATCGCTATCCATTTACACTTCTTTCCCATCTCTTACACATAAGCCTCATAAACAACGCTTCTCCCCTGCACAACTGATCTTTCATCTCTGTGGTGTGCACACTGGCTTATGGCTCATCACTGCTTGGGGAAATCTGAGAAAGACTGCCGCAGAGCTCTGGCGGCTCTATTTATTCTTGATATGTTCAGCACTTTTGATTCATATGCAAATGAGTGTGTGACATCAGAGGTATTTGTCTGAGCACTAAATACCTACTTTCCTCAGCTAGGAGTTGACAACACTGAATACAGCCATGGTAACTTGCAGGTGTCAGCATCTGTGTGTTGCAGGGCAGTAGATGCTTTTAAGCATACATAAGCCAGGGGTTTTTTTTTACTCGGCACACAACACCAGAAACAGAAAATATTTGCCTTTTCCTTTTTTTTATAAAGTTAGATGTTTTATTTACTCTGTACTCTTAGCAAGTGGTGTGTTGCACTAATTCTACACTATCGGTATGAAGAAAAAGTACACCCCCACTGTGCAACATTAAGTGTTGTGATATGGAAAAAAGTGGTTCTTTTTTTTTTTTAAGATAAAAGTGTGACGTATCGTTATAGCATACTCCAATTACTTTAGTTTATTTCATGACAAAAATTTAGGAATTTTTTTAAAAAGAAAAATAAGACAGTCAAAAGTAGACATCAAACTATGAAGGAATTTAATCTTTTCATCCAGTAGGATTTGGCTTTTGGCTACAAGAATGGTGTTCAGCAGTGCTAAAGCACTCCTCTCTGCTAATCATCTGCAACAAAGGCACGGAAGACATTGTGAATATTTAATCTGTTGTGACACTAAACATAATTGTGAAAGAACAGTTCAAACAGGCTGAAATATAAATGAACTTCAGTGACAAGACTACCGATAAAACGAGCACAGTGTAGCTGGTATATAGTACATTCGCAGTTTAATATTTGTTAAAATTGCAATCTGCAGAGAAATATTGGGTTTCTATTACATAAAAGTAGGCAGTGAAAATGGATTTGTTAAACTTTACAGTGGCAAGAAGAAAGAAAAGAAAGCTACTATAGTCCTTGTTTAAAGCTTAATGACAACCGATGTGAAAGAAGGTCTTGTGGTCAGACAATCCACTTAAGAGCAACAATGCAAATTCATAAAACCTGTAAAAAAGTAGACAGTTACATTATATAGGGCCTCTTCGAAGGTGTGTTCCCCACTTTTTTACAATACAGCACTACTATGATGAAAAACATTGTAAATGACCTACACCGCACATTTAGATTCTTACTCTCCTCATCAGTCATATGTGTCTTAATCTATGCTGGGTCAGATAATGTTTGAAAAAGGAGGCAAGGAAAACAGAGTAAAGCATCAGCCTCGCTACATGCCTTTAGCTAAGCCCTGTTGTGATGTTTGGCTGATCCGATCCGAGCTCTTTCACCTCTGGCTTCTCCTAAAATGTTCTTCTCTCAAAAGGTATTGTTTTAAGTGACTTCACTGAATTATTTACTTCCTCTTACTCCATTTTGCATCTCCAGTCGATCGTCTCCAATTCCCACTGCTCGATCTGTCAATCAGCTGAATTTTATGACAGGCAGCCCCATCGTCGGCCCAGTGGCAGGAGGGTGGTGAGATGCAAATCAAACTGCATTCAAGTCTGGGCGCCCCAGAATGGTCATATCTCTTGTATTGAAGCAACTTTCTTTGGCCAAAGATTTTTGCACCCCAGGGTAGAAATATGTCACCAATCAGTTTACTCATTGTGAACTATAAAATGTTTATCTTACACAACTAAAAAATATATCCATATATTTCAAAATATTTTTTTTATTTTATTATTTAATTTCTATAATTTTCTTTTGTCTTATTCAAGGTAATGTGGCAAGAGGTGGGGCGGCGCCCTTGTCCCCTCTATTGGCCAGCCGCCACTGCTAAAGAACTATATGAATATCTTCCTAAGGCAATGTAGGAAACTCAATACTAATGGAAAGAAGCACAACACAACAGCTTTACATAATATTAATTTTCTACAGAAATTTTGTGTTTTTGTGTGTTTGGCTTTATTTTCAACAAAAATAGTTTAAAGACACTACCATTGACAAGGGAAAAAAGAGCACTCTGTGCTGTCATATCAATTCACAGAGAGTAGTGTGGGGGTGTGGGGGAGGCTGTGTCATTTTTCATTTGGGGAGGACATGTTTGGTGTTGGCTAGCGTTTTGATGTCGGGAAGCTTTCTTTTCTTCAGGGACATTTTGGGGCTATACTGCAAAGATTAAATTTCCAGAGTGGCAGACTCCAAATGCTCCCCTGGTCATTTTGTGAGGCTGCGTCCATTATTTGGTTGAAACCTGTTGTGCCTGACATTCACTGCTAGAGTAATTTTCATTCTTAATACACACAGTTAGGGATCAATGAGGATGATACATAGCTTTCTGCTGGAACACATTTATTCTCTTGTCACATGCGAGTCCCTGGTAGATATGATTATTCAGCCTCCTTTATTTCTCGGCAGTCAAAGGAATGGAGTCTTTTATCTCTTTAAATGAAAAGCCAGGCTATTTACTATATTCTGACTTTGTGATGGAACCACATCTTTATTAGAAACAGAAGATTTATTAATTTTCTTTTATATGACCTGCCATATTTGCTTAAAATGCCATATTTTGATACTTCAAAATTTAATTGTGCACGTAAACATTTAGCCCATATTTCTACATAAGTTCATATTTGTGAGTAAGCCAGATTTCTATTATTTCTTCATCTTGCAAGCTGAAGCTCATTAGAAATTTGGAGTTACGGCCCTATAGACCATCTGCTTCTTTTCTCTTGAATTTTGCGTTGTGTGTTTCGGTGTCAGTTGGTTTGAGGGACTCCACTGCAATTGAAGACGCTGAATAAGTTCAGCTATGAGCATTAAACTCTTCACGGTCATGTCAAATAAACCTCTACAAATCAGCAATGTTACTGTAGTGAACAGATTTTAAAGTGTTAGAAGGATAAGTTATTTTGCTTCAAACATTTCTCATTCTGATACTGAATATTGTCTGATTTTTTTAATTTATTTTTTAATTTTTTTTGCTCTGATCTGACTGTTAAATGTCATCCAGACTGCAAATTAAATGAACACGATTGGGCTTGTTTTTTTTTTGTTTTTGTTTTTTTGTTTTTTTTTGTTGTTTGTTTTTTTTACTTTAATTTTGTTTTTGTTTTGCACTGTATGAATTATCAGAATTGAATTGGAATGAACTAAGCTGATGTTCATTGAATTTAATTCTGAGTTAACTTGAACTTAAATTGAATTGGGTTGAGTGGAATTAAACTGAATGGAATTGCAATGAGTCAAGCTAAATTGAATTGACTTGAATTGATTTAAACTAAAGTGAGTTGAAATATAATTGAATTGATTTAAATTTTAATCAATCCCAAGTGTAGTTTTCTGCAGCATCCAACATATTTATCCCTTGTGAAATCAAAAAATTATTTGACTGTATATGAAGACTGCATTCATATTATATTTGGAGAGTTTCTGTTGAAGACAGCTTGTAATGGGGATTTTGGTCTTCCTAAAAGGCACCACATGCATCTGCTGATCAATCAGCAGAATCTAATATTAGTAAATGATTTATAAAGCAGAAGCAAAGAAGCCTTGAAAGTTTTACCTTTTACAGACAACAAGTCAAGTTCCAAAGGCACCAATTATAAAGATTCTTCTGTCATTAGAGTCTCCTTGCATGGTAAATGTATTTCTTTACAGACTCCCATTGGGTTTGCAGTAATAGCTTTTTGTTATTTAGAGTCTCAAACCTTGCCTCAAGTCTTATTACCCCTGAAACAGCATGTTCCTACAAGACAGAATAATCATGTTAATTTAAACACTGAGTGATATCAAGCATTTCATTGACCAGTTTATAAATAGTGCGCACACTTAATTTACCCATGGAATTCTGTTATTTACTGCTGCTGTTCATTGACCATTGAGTAAGTTTTCAATGTAAAAATGCACATGTGGGTGTGAGTGTCGCATAGCAACAGCCGCTGTAAGAGAAGGAAAACAGACGTGTGCTGTGAGGGGAAAAAACTGAAAAGACATTTTTAGGACATATCAGGAGTCTGACTTCTTTAAATTAATGCCACAGAAATCCAGCTTACCAGGTTCAAGTCCAGCCTGTTTCAAAATCACCTGTTCATCTGTGTAAGCTTGTTCAATAACAAACTCCTTAATGGAGAGCTCAAAGGGCTCTTTGGTTCCTATCTGTCTTCACTGCTTTTCAGTCTGTAAGTTTATAAGGTTTGGGGTAACTTAAATTAGAAGTCAATAATTTCTCAGTACAGAAAAGTTAATAAATCTCTCAAAAGATAAACAGTCTCATTTTGTTTTTATACACAAACAGCACATCATTGGCACACTATGCTTCAGTTGCATTAAATTTTCATTAGACTTAATGACATATTGTGCATTCACTTGATCTTAATATAGAACATTTTTGTTTTCAAACACACATCAGCTCAGCATGACGCCAGATCAGAGTAAGGCGTGTTTATCGCCTGCACTGTATTCAGCGTTTTATTGACAAGACCTCCTCTTAAAAGGTTCACTGGAGAGGCAGTCGGCAGCCGTGCCTGCTCACTTGGAGTTTTGTTTTGTGAACCCCCACAATGCCAAAAGCCTTGCTGTGTGCTGTCTAATTGTATTGCCAAAGATATAATGATAGAATACAGGCTGCCCAAATTAATTGAGGCTTGCCGGTCACAGCACAAATTATGCAGCAAATGCTGCAGTGCTGCGTGTGAGAGCGCCACTGCACCATAGCCAGAGCAGAGATTACATTCACTAAAAGTGCAGATGTTGGTCTGATATATGTTTGAAAATACTCTGGAAAAAAATAATTAAACTTTTCCCCCAAAATTGTTCCCTCTTGATGCTTTGTGCTAGATGGTGTGAATTTCATAAATAATGAATATTAACCATATGAAGGGTAATTTCTGTTTTGTCGTCTTTTGTAACTGTTCAGCCTGTTCTGCTATGACTAAAAGCATGGTAACAGATGGTATTTGTGTTCATCATATATGTATAACATATGAGTCAGTAATTATTAATTTACTCATAAACATTAAGGGTCTAGTAAGCACTGTTAACTTCAAATATAACAGTCGAGTATTGGTTAAATGCAAAACTATCAGAATACTACAAATGTATTATGTTGTGTTCCATCAAACCCTTTTTTAGGAATATATAATAGTTTTAGAATAATAAATAGCTAAAAATGTGTCCCCAAACCCCATCAGTCAGAGAACTATGTTGCAAGGGCACCAGTGTGCTGCATGATGTTTTACTGCCATCTGTTGCCAATACTTTCGGATGTTTTATGCAGTAGTAATATTTTAATGATGATTCTCCCTTATTGCTAATTTTCTGCAAGGGGACTGTGAAGGAGGCACATTTGATTAGAAAGACAAACGCCCTCCTCAGGTTTAACAAATACCTTTGCGTAAAGGTGCAGTGCTGAAAATATCGCCTAGTCCCTTAACATTGCAGGTAATATTTCAAAGGTTATGCTCCTGAAAGTTACAGAAATACTCATGCCCTGAATTAGTCACACACCCAGAGTCTAAATGAAGATTTTAGAGATGACAAATTGCTTATGATTAGATCATTAGCCAGATGAACAAATGCATAAATGATGATTGAGGATGTAAAAAAGCTTCCCACCACATTGTGGTTTTGTGTGCCTAGAGAAAATGAAATATTTACATGTCTTTGTTTGTTTATCTGAAGCTGGGATATTTCTCCTGTTAATCCTTTGAGACCAAGTAGGGAAAAGAGCAAAGAAAACCCAGTTCCAGATGATTTAATCTCTCCATTAATAGCCTCTTTTCCCTCTCTTTTTCATTCATATATATGGAAGGAATCATCCATTGTGCGTTTTGTACTATTTGTGATGTTAATGTGAACCCATAAGGAATAGTTTTAGTTGTCTGGCTAAAAAGACTAGAATAGTTATCTGTATAAATAGCCATGTTTTCCTTAGAGCCAGACCAATGTAAATTAGCTGAGTGGAGCATTCAGTGTGCTGACAAGAGCTCATCAGGAGACATCATCCTGTTTGCTTAGGCAGTGACTGTTTTTTTGGAATATTAGCAGGCACAAAAAATAATCCCCACTGTGCAAACCACTAAAATATGCATCAAACATTTTCAGCAACAGACATGTTATAATTTTTTTTTCATAGTTCTTTTTGCTTCACAAAGACATGTACTCATGACATGTATGTGTTCATTTGCACCTTATCTTCTTGCTTTCTGAATTTCAATGGAGAGGATATACTTTTCCAAAATATCTTTCCAATCTGTTAATGTTATGCTAATATATGAAGAATGACAGAAGAAACGGACCAGGCACCCTGGGGATAGTAATGTCTCTCTTCTCCCTTTTCTCTGGACATTAGGCTGCCTTTCACGTATTCAATCTTAAACATGTGTGCATAAATATATGTGCGCATGCAGATATGTGTGTACAAAAGAGCTCTTGTGATTTCATACCTGTAATTAGTCCTACCTGAGGTTGTGTGTGGGAGATTGCCTCAGGGAGGTGTCCTGGAAGGCTGTTTCAAATTAACAGGAGGGCGATTGCCCTTATTGTTTCCATCTGGCTATTAAAATACACATTTGAGGCTTTCTCCTCATCAGCGCTCAGCCAGTCACAAACAGCAGGATGGTCGATTTTGCAGAGTCAAATTAGCAGCTCGGTGACATACAGCGGCTCTCCAAAGTGTACATAACCCTTTTAAAATGTCACATTTTCATTCCATACCTTCTTTCACTTTTCTTGTGAAGTTTATAAACAGATTAGTTTATAATTCATAAACTAATCTGTTTTGGGAGGAAATTTTTAAAAGGAAAGAGAAATTGCAATAGCCTGGTTGCTGGGAAGAATCTAAGTAATTTTTGCCATGACATTTTTTGTTAAAATTTAAGCAGAAATAGTTTTCTCTTTTTCCATTGTTTGGTTAATCATTTAGATATGCTTATTCTCATTCATAAATAAACAGGTGGAAGGAAAATCATTATCAATCTAAATCTTCTGGGGGAATTAAAAATTTTAGGCTTTAACATACAACTTCTAGGCTTTTGACCCGAGGTGAATTTGCAGCAGTAGTCAACAAGAAGTTAAAGTTTTGTAATGGTACAGCCAGAATCTATGAAGTGCTTCTTCAAAGTATCAATTTATGTACAGTACAGACCAAAAGTTTGGACACACCCTTCTCATTCAATGGGTTTTCTTTATTTTCATGACTATGAAAATTGTAGATTAGATTGTAGAAAAACCTGACCGGGCACACCTGTGAAGTGAAAACCATTCCAGGTGACTACCTCTTGAAGCTCATCAAGAGAATGCAGTGTGTGTGCAAAGTAGTAATCACAGCAAAAGGTTGCTACTTTGAAGAAACTAGAATATAAGGCGTATTTTCGGTTGTTTTACACTTTTTTGTTTAGTACATATTTCCACATGTGTTAATTCATAGTTTGATGCCTTCAGTGTGAATCTACAATGCCAATAGTCATGAAAATGAAGGAAACTCATTGAATGAGAAGGTGTGTCCAAACGTTTGGTCTGTACTGTATATGCACTCTAGTGCAACCAGGTTATTGTAGTTTTATGTAGTTTTAAAAGACACATTTTTTGTCAAATGAAACTGTTTTCACTTTAGTTTTACTTGATATATGTCAAATCAATTAGCTGGAGGTTTTGAATTTGTGACTTTATTTAAAGTCACAAAATCCTGGATTTTCTTGAGAGGTGTAAGCAGGTTTGAGATCTGCTGTCATTTATGTCACATTTAAGCAGCAGGCACTACATAAACTTGTAGAATGAAGGTGCCTCGTGTGAATTACTTCCCAGCACATAATCAAGTTTATGTGAACAATGAAGTCCATATGCAACCTGTCGCAATATAGAGAGAGCCCATGATTGTATAGCGCCAGCATAAACCAATGATGGATCGAGGAGAGGGAAGTGCTTGACTTTGCCAATGTTGAAGTATGACACAAGTAGACCAGTTACTTAACATTATGGCTAAAACATTAATGACTAGTGCAACTGTATATTTCCCCAGAGAGTCCCAGCAGGTCAAATGACAAAATTGTCTTCCTTCTAATTAGGGTTATTGTGTATATGTGGTTTTTGCCCTCATTTTTATCATTAATTAATCCTGAGTGACATAATAAGCTCTTACACCAAGGTTTGCATTTTGCATGTCTTTGTGAGGCTGATTCGTTTATATATTTATGACTGTTGTAATTATTAGTAATGTTAATGTAACTCCTGTTTTATTTGGCGTGGCAATGTGTGTCATTCACTATAGCTTTATCATGTAAATGAACGTGCTAATGACTGCTTATCTCTTTATGTAAATTTCATATTTTTCTAAGGAGTGAGTACAGCGATTTAAAGTATATCACTGCAGTGCTGAGCAGAAACCCATTTTGGTGCTTCTTTTTTATTTAAATCCTGCATCCAAACCATCGTCTGTTTTTGTCATCTCTCCTGGGTTTTGGCTGGTGGGGAGTGATATAAACACACCATTGCTCCCAAGCCAATCTACCACTGCATAAAAATCCTCATAAAACTGTATGTAATGTATACCTAGTCCGTTTATGGTATATTCTCAATAGTCACATTAGCAGCTCCATTACTGTGACTGCTGTGTCTGTCTCACCATCAGAATATTTTCATGCTCTAGTGGATTTATTGTGAATCGCAGATATTGCTTGGATCTACCTTACTTACTAACTCTGTTTTTTTTTTTTCTTAACAGATTCAGCCTTCCTGTTGGCAAACAAGGAGGGTCATGTCGGATTGAAATTGCTGCAGATAATGGCACTGCACAGCATCTTGAGGAGCTTGTGTCTCACCCTGTGTCAGAGGTATGCTTACCTGCCTTCGGTCACAACCATTGCCCTTAATGTCCAGATCTTTCTTTGCCTTTTCTATGAGGTTTACCATAGACTACTGATTGCCATTTATGACTTCCATGCATAAATGGCATGCATGCTTACTCACTATTGCATGAGTAAGCAATAGCGATTCAGCGATCAGAGATATTAGGAATTAATTTCCAGTCAATTTCTATAAAACTGACCTATCAATTAAAAAATCTGTAGTGACAGATTTTAGCTTATCTATTGTTATTTCCTGCTACAAAATAATAAAAAAAAATCTTTATAGTATAGTTCTAAAATACAGCTCCAAGTTACAAAGCTGGGTCTCTCAGCTTCACTGAAAATACAAAAAACAGTAAAATCCTCCATGTTATGGACAAAGTGGTAGCTACAAAAAAAAAAAGAAACTAAATCATGATTGGAGCATATCAGGTATACAACTGCTGTTTTATAAAACATATGGATCACAAATTTTTATTTTTGTTTTGCATACCTCAAAATGTAAATGTGTGCCATATTAAGATTTATTCTTGTGAAGTTTATAAACAGATTAGTTTATAATTCATAAACTAATCTGTTTTGGGAGGAAAATTTTGTGTTGGCAAAATTTTCATTTTGAATTAGATAAATTCAAAATGAATAACATCTAAGTAGTGGAAGAGGAAAGCTCTAAGCTCTAACTGTTGTTATATTGTTAAATCATAAACTTTTTGGAGCCTAACATAGACTTTAAGTGTCTCTTCTGTAGCTTCATTAATTAATTATCCACCTTTTTCCTATAGCCAAAGGAAAAAGGTGTTAGCCATCATTGGCTAACATTGGTGCACCTGTTAGCCAATGATGTTTCCCTTGAATTCTATGTATGACCTTTTATTCTTACATTAAAACAAAGCAAATATGTGTTACAGTCTTGCAATACTCACTTCTGCATTTAATAATAGCTGCATATCAATATTTCAAAACTATGATGATGACCTGAAGACATGGACTCTGGCATATTTAGATGGAGAAGGGAGGTAAAAATCTACTTTAAATCTATATTGATTTGACATTTCCTATGCTTTTGTATCACTGGGAGCTTATTTCTTGTAATGGACAATTTTCTATTGTACATTCAGAGTGTGTTCTGGAATATAAAATCAGAACGCCATGCACTGATGAATTATTACTGAACATAACTGTCTTACTCGTTCTTAAACCTAAAATTCTGTGAGGTGAGGTGAGGTGAGGGGAGGTGAGTGAGGTGAGGATGTTCCTTAATGGGCTTTTTGTTGGTCAAATGAAAGGGATTTTCACAGATTGTTTTGAATTCAGAGGCCACAATCATCTTGAAACCTGGTCTGACAATTGAAAACAATCCAGCGATCCCAGGAATAATCCTACTTCACTTAAAGTGCATGTTAACTTTACAACTTCAGTTTTGTCCAAGGTACTCCTATCCTAATATGGTCAAGCTTTGTGGGTACAAGTACTAACTTTACTAAAGATTATTTATAAATCTTTAATAAAGTTAGGAAAAAAACATGAGAGCAGCATTGCACTGCTCTACTATGGAGTTTTGTTTTTTTGTGTGTGTTAGCTTTATTTAGGACATTGTGACCTACCTTTTCTTGAATCGGGTGAATTTAAGGTGAAGCTGGTAGAATAAGTGAGGCATGGTAGAATGCCTCACTTATTCTACCATGCCTTGTGATGATCAGTGATCAGGAGGTACAAATAAAGCATTGATGTTGGAGAGTAACCTGGGAATATACACTCTCACATATTTGATTAAACAGATGATGCTTACTGGCAGCAGCTGAAACAGCGACTGCATTGTTTTTTTTGTTGTTTTTTTTTTGGTTGTTTTGTTTTTACTGAACTTTGCCACCACCTCTGTGCCAACAGTGGCTTCATTCAAACAACTGACCTACTGAACTCAGGACAGCAACACAATGAATTGTTTCTTTGTTGCCCTTATGTTGTCAAAAGCAGCCCAGTAACAACCAATACTCGTTAAAAGTAGGCGCACCTGTTATATTTCCCACAGATGATCAAAGTTAGCAGGCATGAAAGCACCATTAAGGTAACTCAGACTCAATAATCAGATGTGGCTCATTAATTTCATCTATAATTCCTCTATATGTTATTTATAATTTTGTTTTTCTTGTTCAAAGGCACAGAGAGGGACTCAACCTTCCCACTGGCTCAGCATGCCCCCTCCCTCAGCATGATTTATGGTCTTCTAATTTGAGTTGCTATGATTTTTTTTTCACATCCTCTTTCCTTTTTTATTTATTTTTTAAAATTTTCCTTAAACTTATAACACATTCATTAATTACAGGAGCACTATCTAAGTTGCAATTAGCAGGTAGACTGACGGATAACCTTTGCTTGCTCAGATTACCACAGTGTGTAAATGTGAAGAAGTGACATTGGGTCGAGTACTCAACAAAATGACATTAATGACATTTTATTGGAATAATATTCATTATTATTCCAATATATTGGTATTTATAGATTTATATAGATTTATATCAGCTATAAATCTAATATCTCTTGGAGTCTACTCATGCATAGAATGGTTATGTTGTCAAAATTACTCTTTTAAACCACCTATTTTTTTCATCGAATTTTTATTTATATGGTGCAAAATAGAATTCTAGTCATTTTAAGCAAGTAAAATTTAATTCAGCTTGTTTGGATAATACTAACATCAAATGTCATCTCAACTATACAGAATTCAATTTAGTCAAAAGTTGATAGAAATCAATCTTCTACATTTCAATACAACAAAAAACAACACTTATTAGTGTGGAAATTGTTACTGAGAGAAAAGTACTTAGCTAGTTATTTTTAAGATAGCTAAGCTGTTTTAAAAACAGAAGCTTGCAGAAAGGAAAGCAATTTTCCTACTAATTTTCATTTGTGCAAGACAGTTATTTTTTTTTTACTCTACAATATTTAATTTATGAAAGCTGTCATTTATTTAAAAGAATGGTGTAAAAAAAAAAATTTACATCCTGAATTTGAGATGTGCCTTATTTTTTTCTTAAGTTTTATTTGTACAGATGCAGCTGTCTAATATTATTCTGAAGGGTTTTACTGCATTAGATTTCCAGTGAGGCAGAGACATACACTTCTGCAATATTACAATTCACTTTTTATCTTATATAAATTATAAAATTTAATTTATGCTAAAAGTAGAAATTGTGAGATTTACAAAATCTGAGATTAAGAATCAGCAACACGTTTTCTGATCAGTGCTTCTCCACCACAGAAAATATCTCTGTAGGCCCAGCAGATTGCATTGAGGAATTCATTTTGCAGCAAATATTCATCCTGAGATCACATTCACTTCACAGTACAAACAAGTTTAGACTATGCCCAGTTATACTGAATCTAACTCACTTCAAAATTCTACAATTCTCCCCATTCAGATTCAAACAGTCCAATTCAGACTGGAGTTATATCCATTTCTAATACAATAGTGATTTATTGTATTGCATTACTTGTGAAAGCTCTTTACAGTATGTCTACAAATGCACTTGGCATGGAACTGTTTACTAAACTCTAAAACTGGATTAATCCAAGGAGGTAATATACACTGTACCACAGTGACAGTGTTAATAGATTTCCAATTCACTTGAGAGAGCGAGAGACCTGTCTTTGAGGTCACTGTTGATGAAAAATGTATCTCCAAACTATGTTTTCCCTTTATAGTCTTGAAATCAAGGTTTTTGCTCCAAGAACATGAAAGACCTTGCATGTGAAAGTATCTGCTATATTTCCCAGTTTATTTAATGTATTAAATTTTCATGTACAGACGATACCTGTTTAGCTATGCAGCATCGATTCAGTGCAGCCAAAAGTACTACTTTAAAACAAAATTCAAAAATGAGCATATGGCTCTCATGAACTCAATCGCTGTTGGTCCACTCACAATGTCATGAATATTGCATAAGTGAGCGTTTCGAATGGACTCGTCTCATAAACATGGTAAACACACTTGAAGGGGCCATAAATTCATTCTGCACCCCACCGTCATTATGCAACTCTAGCAACTCATTGCTGATTGTATCACACAAATAAAGTTTTGCTCATTGTAAAAGTTTCCCATTGTCGCAGTTTAGTTTTTTTGACTCTTAAGCTTTGTTACAGATACTCTCAGGGCTCCTAGCCATGTGGTGACAGTGCAATAGGTGTTCCCATCAACCCTGTCATCCATGTTGTCTTTATGGGTTTTCAGATAAGCAGCAGTTTTGCCACCAAACGTTTGCATTAAACCAACACCCTCAATGATTATGTGGCCCAACACTTCACTGTCCCTCCACGAAACGACTCCTCTGCAGCTGTCCATCACTTTCACTCAACTGGCAGCATAAAATCGTAATTGGCATTTTGAAAGCACTATAAATACATCAATACTGACGGGACTGCTCAGATTTTGTGGTGGCTGTTATGAAACTGAACTGTTATATTTGATAGAGAGGTGGATAAAAAAAATGGCGTAGATTTGGAAATAATTCACGTTGCATAATTTCTGAGAATGTCTAAATTATAATGGAAAAGAACATAGAAAGAGTACAAAAGGTAAGTTCATATTTAAACGTTACTTTGCTGTGCAGATGTGTAGTGTTTTTTTTAATACTTTTACTTTGATATTGACTGAATTTGTTCTGTAATATTTATAACAGGAAGTTTATCCAGTATTGCATTGTGACCTAAATGTCTTTGTTGTTGTAGTCATTCTATTGATTTAGAGAAATAGTAAATTTTTTTTTGATTGGCTTTCGGGATTTTTTTAATATTTTTTAGTCAGTTCAAATTCTCTTTTTATACTTCAGAGTATTGAAAGCAAGGTTTACTTTTGTTGAGCCACTTAAGATTAACTTGTAAATCATTCAAGTGTAAGCAAAGTATAAAGATTCAGGAGACTAATAAGTATTGTATCTATTCATTATTAAAACTTTGGAACATACACTGACTTGTTTCAATATCTTCCCGAGGACTCTGTTATTAATTTCTCTAAAAGAGAACATATTTTTATTCCTTTAGTTACAGTGCTGTAAAAACTAACTTGCACATTACAGATTTCTTTTCCTTTTTTCTGTCAGACAGACATGTTTCATACATGTTTCATATATATATATATATATATATATATATATATATATATATATATATATATAATAGAAAAAATCTGCATAAATACAAAAGGCCATTTTCAAATTCACAAAACAAGAAATCACTTGCATACAACCCATCTTTCAATATTAGATAGCTAAAAAGGCATCAGAAAAGTTACTGGCTGGTTTCCAAGACAGCTTCAATGCCACATTCAAGAGGTCACAAAAGAACCCAAAACAGCTTCTAAAGCATCACAGGCCTCACTTGTCTCAGTTAACGACACTGTTTCGGGTTTGGACCTGAAGTTCTAATTCTTTAATTCCCTACACAATCTTTATTCCTGTGGCTTTTATGCAACATCAACATTGAGTGTCTCTTCAAAAAACACAAACCAATTAAAAATCTGAATTGTTTCAAACATAATATAAAAGCAGGCTCAATAATAATGTTTAGGTTTAGTTCTATTTTTTTTTTTTTTTTTAGCATGGACAAGCATATCTTTTAACAAAATTTATGACCTGAACCCTCACTGAAAATAAAACCTTTTTTTAACTGAACTCCAAGAGGATTATTTCTCCAAATTACATAGCTCCGTTTTGGCAGCAGAATTAATTTTACTCATTAAGCCAAAGGTTGTGGTAGAATGAGTTGTGAGTTCCTGAAATTTATCACAATTAATTCTATTTAAATGTCACATCAAACAAAGTTAGCAGGTAATGTTTTTGTTTTTTTATTTCTCTCTCTCTCTCTCACTCTCACTCACACACACACACACACACACACACACACACACACACACACACACACACACACACACACACACACTGTCTGTCCCCTCAGGACAAACGTGTCCAGGTGTAACTTAGGGGTTGTTCTTTCTTCCACCAGCAGGTGGCAGCAGAGGTCTAATGAAGTCGATGGCTCCGCTGACGTCATCCGGCTTCCTGACCGTCTGGGTCGGTACCAGCAGCTGATGGTTTGATATTTATGAATGATATAAATCTGCTTTGCTTTCATCTTTGGGGCCGTAATTAGAGAAAACAGCAAAATGTCCAACTGACGAAAATCAGAGAGTAACTGAAGAAAACTGCAGTGGTTGCAATAATCCAGAGCAGCCACTGCTGCACGTGGGATTATTGTGGCCTTCTAGATGAAGTTTACTGAAAATTTCAAAATAAAAGCTTCATCATTACTTACCTACTTTCTACATATTAAACTGCCAAATGACTCTAACGGGTTATTGGCTCCCATGGTTGTGACAGAAGACATTCTCAAGGCAGCGTCAACATGCTAGTGATAACCCACACACTAAAATAGCATTTAAGCTAACATTGGCTAATCACTGCCTTGTGGAGCAGGACAGTGCATTAGCATTAGCATTATCCCTAAAATAATCATTTGAGCTATTTTTTATTTATGACCTTGTTTAGCCGACTGAATGGAGCAAGTCAAGGTAAGACAACAAGCTAGTGATGCCCCACATGCTTCTGACAACATTTAGGCTAACATTAGCCTTTTGGCTAATTTTAGCTTATACAACGTTTGCATACTGAGTGGAGTATGTCTATGTTAGTCAACATCTGTGTAACTCTCCACAACATGTGTGTGAATAACCACAGTATAGCTTACTTTAGCATTGATGCTAATTTTTAGCATCAGAATGCTGGGTTCAACCAATGGGCTCACTTTGACAGGCCCCTTTAAATCTCTTCAGAGGTTTTCTAGTTATTGTTCGGCTCAGAGATTAAAGGATGAGAGGAAGGAAGAGAAACAGATTTCTGATGGATTCTTTCAGTATTTTTGACTCATTTCTGTTCACAGTTTTAGCTTAAAAACTGAAAACTGAATATTATCACCAGGACTTCTGGAGTTTGATTAGTTTCACTTGGTCTTAGCCGGTGGTGACGTCACGGTTCTGATCCTCAGTGATCGACGAGTCCAGCTCCGGAATCATTGACAAACTGATGAAGAGGAGGAAGAAGAAGCATGATGAAGCTCAGAGGCAGCAGGAGGAGGAGCTGCACCACCTGTCCCAGGTAGCTGCTTCATCACCATGACAACCACATGGATGGAATATATGATGGGGGAACTGATGGTGTCTCTCTGTCAGGTGTGTGAGCTGGAGGTCAGGTCCATCTGTGAGCAGCTGGTGTCCTCTCTGGGGGAGGTGGACCTCAGATTGGACATCCTGAAGGACAGGATTGGACAGGACCCTGTCAGTCTGCAGGTGGGAATACTCCTGTCCACGAGGACATGTCCCCAATGTAGCCTGTCTTACAGGTACTGGGTCCACTGGTCCATCACTGGTCCATCACTGGTCCATCACTGGTCTATCACTGGTCCACCACTGGTCCATCACTGGTCCATCACTGATCCACTGGTCCATCACTGGTCCACTGGTCCACCACTGGTCCATCACTGGTCCATCACTGATCCACTGGTCCATCACTGATCCACTGGTCCATCACTGGTCCATCACTGGTCCACCACTGGTCCATCACTGGTCCATCACTGATCCACTGGTCCATCACTGGTCCACTGGTCCACCACTGGTCCATCACTGGTCCATCACTGATCCACTGGTCCATCACTGATCCACTGGTCCATCACTGGTCCACTGGTCCATCACTGGTCCACCACTGGTCCATCACTGGTCCATCACTGGTCCATCACTGGTCCACTGGTCCATCACTGGTCCATCACTGGTCCATCACTGGTCCATCACTGGTCCACTGGTCCATCACTGGTCCATCACTGGTCTATCACTGATCCACTGGTCCATCACTGGTCCATCACTGGTCCATCACTGGTCCACTGGTCCATCACTGGTCCATCACTGGTCCACCACTGGTCCATCACTGGTCCATCACTGGTCCACCACTGGTCCATCACTGGTCCACCACTGGTCCATCACTGATTTCTTGTGTAGAGAAGCTGATTAATCTCAGCAGGTTTGGGTCAGGAAAAGCTTGGATCATTGTTGGTAATGTGTGTGTGTGTGTGTGTGTGTGTGTGTGTGCGTGCGTGTGTGTGTGTCAGTCCCTGCACTGCCTCTGGGAGGAGGCGGCTGAGGAGATGAGCCAGAAGAAGAGCCGGGTCTCAGAGATGCAGCAGAAGCTGAGGAGCTGTGACGACGGCAGGAGCCTGGAGGTCAGAGTTCACGGTTTAAGGTGATCAGTTCCTGTGTGACCTGCAGGTGAGGTCTCCTCCACAAGGGGGAGCCAACGGTACCCGGCTGCAGCCGCTGCTTGTGCAGGAGAGGAAACATTAAATAGATAAAACATTGTGATAATTAATCAAATGGAGAATCAATTAAACAGATAAACAAGCAAAAATAGAATAATTGATTTATAATTAATAAATGAAACAAATAAAAAGATCCTCCCTAAACCACCATGTTACTAATCCGACACCAACCGCTCTACGTCCCCCTGTCCATGTCCTCAGCCCGCTCCATGTCCTCAGGCCGGTCCATGTCTCCCGGTCCATGTCCTTCAGTCCGGTCCATGTCCTCAGTCCGGTCCATGTCTCCCGGTCCATGTCCTTCAGTCCGGTCCATGTCCTCAGTCCGGTCCATGTCCTCAGCCCGGTCCATGTCCCTCAGTCCGGTCCATGTCCTCAGTCTGGTCCATGTCCCTCAGTCCAGTCCATGTCCTCAGCCCGGTCCATGTCCCCCGGTCCACGTCCTCAGTCTGGTCCAAGTCCCTCAGCCCGGTCCATGTCCTCAGCCCGGTCCATGTCCCCCGGTCCACGTCCTCAGTCCAGTCCATGTCCTCAGCCCGGTCCATGTGGGTCCATGTCCTCAGCCCGATCCATGTGGATTCATGTCCTCAGCCCGGTCCATGTCCTCAGTCCAGTCCATGTCCTCAGCCCGGTCCATGTGGGTCCATGTGTCGTGTTTTGTAGCTTGTGCAGCTGCAGCTGGAACCTTCTGGGTGGAGCGCCTCCACCAAGAGGAACGTCCACTTGAAACCAGTCAGGATTTTGCTGACTGGACATTCAGTCAGACCATCAGGTGGTTGGTTGGTGCTGATGGAAGATTCTTCTTCTTCTTCTTCTTCTTCTGTCTCTAATCCATCTACAGATCAAAAAGATTCTGAAGAAGCAGCTCCTCCGCCTGGAGCGGATCGGCTTCCTGACTCCACCCGATGTCCACCGACTGATCCACGCCAAGGCTATGGTACCGTCAGCCTGTCCCCTCATGTCCCCTCTGACTTCATCATCACACTCCTCCTCTTCCTCCTCCAGATGTTGAACCAGTCTCTGCTGGCCAACCGGCGCAGCTCGGCCCGGTTGGTTCTGATGCTGCAGGACCAGAACCTCCAGCAGGAGTTGGTCCTCCGTCAGCACTGGGAGGAGAGTCTGGACCTCTGGAGGAAAGACCGGGTGGAGGAGATGGTGGAGGAGCTGAGGTAGGGGGAGGTCCGAAAGCCCGGTGGGTCCAGAGAAGATCAGAACCAGCTGCTGCAGAACTTTAACTGGGTTTTATTAACAGATGATAAGAAGATCCACTGGTCAGAACCGGTCTGGGTTCTGTTCCCGATGCAGTCAGAACTAATTGTCCTGATTCTGGTTCTGATCTGAAGCAGATTTGGTCAGAACCAGTTGTACTTCTGGTTCTGGTTCATCCCGTCTGTGTTCCAGAACCGTGTGCAGCAACAGGGACGGGGAGCGAGACCTGTTCCTGGATCAGACGAAACGGAACCAAGAGGTTCTGGTCCAGCAGCGCTTCGAGGTCATCTACAAGCTCTGGTACCAAACTGCTTCCTGTCTCTGAGCACAGGCTCCGCCCCCTGCTCTCTCCACCAATCACCTTCCTTCCCTCCATGTTCCAGCTCTCTGGTCCCGCCCACCTGCTCCTCAGCTCAGACTTCCAATTGGTTCAACGAGCTGACGGCCGTCAACCAGCAGATCGGTGGGTTGGGGACACGTCCAGGGTCTGTCCTCATGTCTGTCCTCATGTCTGTTCCCACATCTGTCCTCATCTGTCCTCTGTCTGTCCCCACATCTGTCCTCTGTCTGTCCTCATGTCTGTCCTCATGTCTGTCCCCACATCTGTCCTCATCTGTCCTCTGTCTGTCCCCACATCTGTCCTCTGTCTGTCCTCATGTCTGTCCTCATGTCTGTCCCCACGTCTGTCCTCATCTGTCCTCATGTCTGTCCCCACATCTGTCCTCTGTATGTCCTCATGTCTGTCCCCACGTCTGTCCTCATCTGTCCTCATGTCTGTCCCCACATCTGTCCTCATGTCTGTCCCCACATCTGTCCTCATCTGTCCTCTGTCTGTCCTCATGTCTGTCCTCTGTCTGTCCCCACATCTGTCCTCATGTCTGTCCTCATGTCTGTTCCCACATCTGTCCTCTGTCTGTCCTCTGTCTCCAGCTGGTCTCCATGCCGACATGCGAGTGCAGCTGCAGAGGTTTTATGAAGACACCTGGCAGCGTCATCGGGCCGAGGCGCAGCTCTACCAGGTGAGATCTGACCGACCAGAGCCAGAACTCCAACAGAACCTTCCAGAAGTTCCTGCTGTCAGAAACCAGATTCAGTTAAAGTCGTCTTCCTGCAGGAGGCGCTGTCGACGCTGCAGATGTCTGACCAGCAGTTGGAGGACATTGCGACCTCTGAGCTCCTCCCTCTGATTGGACAACGCCAGAGAGATGACGAAGAGCGATTGGCCAGTTTAGACGTTGGTCACACAAACCTTCCCTCTGTCTGGCCCCATATCTGTCCACCTGTCCTCTAGCTGTCCCCTGTCCTCAGGACTGCAGTGACTGCCTGGACCGCCATGTCCTCGGAGTCAGCAGGTGGGTGTCTGATGTGATGCGCGCCGTAGCGTTGCTATGGGAGACGCACTGCCGGCGGGTGAAGAAGAGAGAAGACGAGCTGGAGGGACAAGGGCAGCTGTTGAAGCAGACGCATCAGCAGCTGGTGGAGGTGAGTCCTCTGACCTCTGACCTGTGAGGGGGAGGGGTTGTGGGCGTCCTCCCATGATGCTTTGCTATTTCCCAGAGGATGATGGTTCCTGTGGACGCCGTCTTGACGGCGCTGCGTCAGGAGAGCAGACAGGAAGTTCTGGACATGTGTCTGGAACAAGCTCTGGAGCAGGTGAAGGGCATCCAGGACAGGTAGGACAGGTGGGACAGCAGCTGCAGCGCAGCGAGGATGTCCAGGTGTCTGACTGTCTCCGTCCAGCTGCAGGCCGTGTCTGTCCCAGCAGTGGGACCTTCTGGACCGTCTCCCTGCCGTCCTCATGGAGGAGCTGTACTCCTACAGTAACGCCATCAGCTCCTTCTTCAAACTCAGCCATCGACACAGACCGGTAACCATGGAAACGTACAGGTGACATCGAGGCCGGTTTCTCTCACTGACCTGCCCTTTTCCTCCTCAGAGTCTAGCCGACTTGGACCAGGGTCAGTCTGACTGGGCCTGCTCTTACTTTGACTGGTCCGTTCCTGCCTCACCTCGTCTCCGTCTTTCCAGATTCTTCCTCCCACTCAGAGATGTTCCACCCGAGAAGCGAATCGCTCAGCAGAGAGGCCGGTTACTCCTACAGCACCCTCAGGTTCCTGTCTGAGGTGAAGCTGATTGGCTGCTCAGCTCAGTGACATCAGCGGCTCTGATGCACCTGTAAGCTGTGTGTGTGTGTGTGTGTGTGTGTGTGTGTGTGTGCAGGCAGCGTCCTCGCTGAGCGAACTCTACGACAGCAGCACCACCTTTACATCATCAGGGGGCATGGTCTACACCGGCCCCACCTTCAGATGCCCCGCCCCCGACCTTCCTGACTTCGTCCAGGAAACATACCTGAGCGTGTTTCCTGTGGAGCTCCTCAGCCACACCCTGACCAGGTGGACGTCCGTCTGTCCACCCTGTCCTCACAGGGACATGCTGTCTCACCCTGTCCGTCTGATTGTCCAGGACCCGGATTCTGGTTCTGGACCACATCGAGCAGAGCTTCAAAGACCTTCTCAGCTCGGCTGTTGCCATGGTGACGGAAAAGAAGGAAGTGGCCCGATTGGAGCAGGAACTCTCGCTGACACCAGAACACATCCGGACCCAAATATATGAGCCACGGCTCCGTAAGACACACACACACACACACGCACACACACACGCACACAGGCGCACACACACACACACACGCAGGGTGGCTTACACCAACATTCTGAGTAACAGTAACATAATCTAATCAGTAAGGAAATAATAATCCAAATTAGCTGAAAAACAAATTTCTGCAGTTTAAATCAACCCTAACTAACTGTGTGGCATCCCATAATTGTACTCCAATCAGAGCAGCACCTTAAACAGGGTTAATTAGTTAAGTGTAAAAAGTATTTGGTAAACTACTGAAATACTGAGTAACTGATCATAACGCCTGATTTAATATTCTAAATGTTTCCTCCTGCAGCCAAAAGTATCAAAGTTGTGAACTTTCTGGAGTTGTAATTACCAGAATATTTCTAGAAATAAGGAGTTAGATTTGGAGTCTGGTTCTAGACCAGATTTACCTCGAGGGCCTGGAGAGTCGGTGTTTATGGCAACATGTAAAAAGGACTGAAGCAAAAAGCAGAGCAATATTTCATCATTTGATGTAATAAGTTGAGCCAAAGAGCCACTTGTGTCTCCAGAGATCAGATGGAAAATCTTTAGGTTCTGACGGGTCTGCAGTTCCTCTCCTGATCCATTCACACGGCGCCACGACAGATAATCTTTAATCGCCGTTATTCGTCCTCACTGATGTTGGGATTTTCGTCTTCCCTCTCATGTCTGTGTTTCTCAAAGCGTTTTTGTTTCTAAGGACCGGATGGATGGAATCGGGTCGAGGACGTTTTAAACAGACCCGGTTGATAGCAGCTCGCCGGGCTGCGTAGCGGCCGTCTCTAGGCAACCGTGACGCAGCTTCGGGCCACAGCGTTCTGTGGTCCTTTAGCTCCCACCACGATAATGTAGCTGGCCTTAACATTTCCTGTTTTATTTTGGTCATTATTGTTACATTTAGCGTTGATGTGTGACAGGCGAGTCTATCGATAGTTATAGAAATAAGGAACAAATCAAGACCCGTATCGGTTCAATACGGGTGACAATCCTGCATGCTACACTAGCTTGTTAGTTGACTTCACCTGAGTGTGTGTGTGTGTGTGTGTGCGTGTGTGTGTGTGTGTGTGTGTGTGTGTGTGTGTGTGTGTGTGTGTGTAGTTGAGCTGCAGCTCCACCGGCAGCATGTCGACACTTTCTCTCATGAAGTCTCGGACATCCTGACCTCCTGCAGGAGAGAGCTCCATGAGGTCCTGGTCTCCATCCAGAAGAAGAACCTGGAGCTGTTTGACCTTTTGACCTCCCATAAGACGACGCTCCAGGAGCTGCAGACCTCCATACAGAGGGACAATCAGATCGTCCTCAAGGTGGCGTTCAGGAGACGGTAAGACCTGACCCACCGTCCGCCGCCGGCCTGCAGCTGGACACTGATCTGCCCCTTGTGTGTCAGTCTGGACGACTTTGGCGGCGCCCTGCAGGAACAACTGGACCGGCACGCCGAGGACACCCTGTGGTGCCAGGCCAACTTCAAACGGATGATCCACGGCCTCCTGGACGAGGCCAGGAAGAGAGCGGCAGAGATGCAGAAGTCCTTCAGGTAGCTTCAGCTTCAGCTTCAGCTCAGGCAGCAGGAGGACAGCAGACCTTCATCCTCCTCCTCTTCCTCCTGCAGGACGTTCAAAGAAGGAGGAGACTTCGCTCCCCAGGAGGTGAAGATGTTTCAGAAGAAGATGAAGGAGGAAATCAGGAGGATCAATTCCACTGAGGACTCCATCTTCTCTGAGCTGGAGGTGTTTGAGTCCAAGAGTCTGCTGCAGGTGTGTCCATGTCCTGAGGGAACCCGTGTCCCCTGCAGCCGGTCCTCACATGTCCAACCATTTCCGTCCCTCTGCAGCTCCGCAAGGTGCTGGCTCCCCTGGACGACAAGTTCTCCTCCCTGCAGGCCGAGGTGAAGTTCACTGAGGAGATCCAGAAGATCATCAGCAGAACACAGATCCAGATCAAGGCCGAGGTGGCTGTCCCCTGTCCTCTGACATCTGTCCTCTGACCTCTGTCCCCTGTCTGTCCCTGTCACACCGTCTCTGTCCACCTCTAACCGTCTTTACGTCCTGCAGGCGGCCAAGAGCAACCTGCAGCAGTCTGGGCTGAGCGGCCGGCTGGGGGAGCTGAGGGAGATGACGACCAACCTCCAGGTATGGCTGACCCCTGGGGGCCCGGGGCCCCCCCAGACCCACCTGAAGCTCCGCCCCTGCCCTGGGGCTCCCGGGACCCACAGTGTTTGGCTGCTGCTGTGATCCGGTCACCCTGTTGCAGGACTTTGTACTGATTAGCTCTGTGTTTGGCTAGTTAGCCTAGCTGCTACCTGCAGTCTGCAACCAAACCATCATGTCGTTTCATCAGATTGGTTTTCTTGCACCGCCTCTTCTGTGTGTTCTGTCTTTTGGAACCAGACAGTTGGAAGTTTGGCCATGAACTTTTCTGAAGTTACGTTACTAAACTCACCAGCGCAGCGCACGGCTCCTCAAGCTGAGCAGTTTTTGCAATCAGCTAAATTAGTGCAGAATTTTTGTTGTTAGGAAATTATTTTATTGCCTATTAGTTAAATTTTTTTTTAAAAAAATATAAATGTTTTCTTAGTCTTTACTCTGGCGCCCTTAGACTCCTGGCGCCCTGAGCATCTGCCTTTACGGCTCTAACATGGGGAGACCTGTTGCTGGTTCTGCTTGATTCTGCCTCCCCGTCTCTGCAGACGTTGCCGGATCAGATCTGCTGCTCGTTCTTGTCGGTGAAGGAGGAGATAAAGTCGCGTTGCAGCTACCTGGGTTATAACAAGGTAACTGCAAAAAGAGACACAAACATTCTGGTATATCATCTATACGTTTAGATAAATATCTATTCCCCGTATTATCTCTCTGTCTTTGAATTTGAGCAACAAAAATCAGAGAATATAGCAAGAAGAGGATTTATAGTTTCATTCTTCTGTGGGAAATAAAATGATATGAAATTAAAAGATCAGATTTGATCTCTGATTGTCAGAAATCTGGTTCTGCTGGTGGAAACAGATCCGATGTTAGAATCCAGTTTATACTGAAGGCCGTTGGAAAAATTCACAATTTAAAATTATGAAGGAGACAACAAAACCCAGCGACTTTCACCAAAATACAGACGAGGCACGAGCATTTAATAAACAGGGAACCAAATCCAGGCAGCTGAAAATACACCAGAAAAAGATGATTAACCTGAAAAACATCGGATATGGTTGGTTGTTTTTTTAATCTGGCAAACCTGCAAAACCTTTTATGTTTTAAATCTACAATCATTTACAGAATCTGCAGAAATCTGACTGCTTTGCTTATTTTATTAAATTGTTAGGCTCAGTTTATGCTTCTGTTTATGCTAGTTTATTTATAATAAATAAAACAATGAAATAGTTTTAGTATTATAAATAAAAATACAAAAAGTGTCTTGGTTTGGTCAGCCCTGGTGAAGAGGAGCACTTCCTGTTGATCTTATCTCTCTCTGCTCTCACCTGCTAGCCGTTAGCTCATCAGCAGGTCTTTTGTTCAGCATTCAACCTCCTCAGTATTTAAGCTCCTCTTTTTCAGTCATTACTGGCCGGATGCTCCCGTCTCTTCCTCGTGTCGTCCTCGCTGGTTTTTTGTTTTTTGTCTCTGGCATTTACAGAGATTAACGGAACCATGAATTCTGACTGACCCAAACCTCAGACTGACTTTATGAAATCTTTCTGAGTGGTCTAGTCAAAGTCTTGTGTCTCAACTTGCTGCTGCAGGAGTGTGAACAGGAAAAACTTGCAGTCTGAATTAGATCCGTCCTTTAGGGCAGAGCGCTCGGTCATGTGTGTGTGTGTGTGTGTGTGTGTGTGTGTGTGTGTGTGTGTGTTCAGGACTCGGTGCTGCAGGATAGTTTTGCTCTGTCCAGAACCAAGGTCCGAGGCGCCGGCCTGCGCCGCAGCCGATCCGCCACGGAGCTGCGTGAGGAACGAACCGTCAGGTTTGTAGAGCAGCTGCAGCTCCGCCTGCGCCAGTTCACACACGTTACGGCTCTTCTCCTCCCGAACCCGGCAGGTTCTCCTTCATCCAGGACCAGAAATCAAAAACTGCTGAAGGTGAGCAGCAAACGGCGCCCCCTGCTGGAGGGTTTAGCATCAGGAGTTTTCTGGGCAGTAAAACCGTTTCTGTGTGCAGACCTGAGCTCCGCCACGCAGCAGAAGAGCAGCAACTCGACCCGCAAACAGAGGTACACACCCACCGACCCAACGGGCCACAGCAGAACCCCCTGGTTCTGATGGAACCAGAGACCGGCCCGTCCGTTTCTGAGACATTTTCACTATTTATTCTGTTTTAAATCATAATAATTAACAAATAAACACAAACATATAAGCAGACAAAAATAAATACATATAAATAAATTATTTAAAAATTTTTTACAGTCAAATATTTATTTACAATTTATGAATATTTAATTCCAGGATAAATATTTCCTAAACATTCCAACATAAACACTTTAATATCAGCCTTTTCAGATAAACAGAAAGTCCTGCAGCACAGAAAGCAATTCTTATGAAATATGTATAATTATGTGGAAATACCATAAGGTTTCATGGTTCTTTAATTAAAACCAAACAATTAATAGCAAATATTCTTTTTATCTCAACTTGTATAGATTTAATATTTCTGGGTAAAGCCACATAAAGGAAGGAGAAAAACTGGATCATATTTAGTTTGAATGTGTGAACCATCAGGCCGTCGGTCTCTGGATTGTCTTCAGGACCGTCTTTGCTTCACATTTTCCTCTTATTTTCTGGATTTAGTAAATATTTTTCCACAATAAGAACTTTATATTTGCTCTCTAATGACTTAAAGACTTTTAGAACGGAGCTGATCGGCGTTAAGAAAGTGAAAACATTCAGTTTGAGGTTCAGGTTTTACAATCATCTTCATCTTGTGGTTTTCAGATTGATAATCAAATCAAATCAAAACAAAATGCTGGACCTGAGAACCAAAAAATTATTTCTAATAATTAAATTATCTTTCATTCTTTGAACTGAAATTACAATTTTTATACATTGTAAAGCGGAAAGATTTTTTTCTTCCAGATCTAGAAAACTGGAGTCACTATAATTACTGACCCATTTGGTTTTATAATATTACTGTGTAAACAGAACCAGGCGGTTCTGGTCTTCAGGTTCTGTTTGGTTCTGCTGTTTGTGTCTCAGTCTGAGGAGGAGCTCCAGGTCCGTCAGATCAGAGGCCTTCAGCGACATGAGGACCAAGAGGAAGTTTCAGATTTTTGGAACCAAACCGGAACCGGAGCTGGGCTCACAGTAAGTCTGAATATTTCCCATCCCGTCCCACCGGGTCAGAGGTCTGAGGTTATGGGACGTTTTCATCCAGTTTCACTGAATAACAGAAGAAAAGATCCTGTTGAGTTCAGGCTCCTCCCAGAATTGAGTCATTAACCGTCATTCTAACCTCAGAGAGCTAAGCCTTAAAGATGGCCGCCGCAGCGCCGGGTGAAAGGCAGTAAAGATGGCCGCCGCAGCGCCGGGTGAAAGGCAGTAAAGATGGCCGCCGCAGCGCCGGGTGAAAGACAGTAAAGATGGCCGCCGCAGCGCCGGGTGAAAGGCAGTAAAGATGGCCGCCGCAGCGCCGGGTGAAAGGCAGTAAAGAT
>CAEFZX010028210.1:0-16551 GCA_903066825.1 Alfaro cultratus | reverse complement strand
AGTCACCTGAAATGGTTTTCACTTCACAGGTGTGACCTGTCAGGTTTTTCTACAATCTAATCTACAATTTTCATAGTCATGAAAATAAAAGAAAACAATTTGAATGTGATGCGTAATTTTGGTTTTGTCTCTGATAGATGGAGAACATGGCTAATAGAAAGATTAGGAGAGAACTTGTGTTCAGAAACCATATTGAACTGCTGGATGTGTTGATGATGGTTTATTAGTGTTTAGATTGCCCAGACTGGCCATCCTGGAGCTCTGAGCAAAACTTAAAGAAGGAGCCGTGTGTTAACGGTGCAGTTGGAGCTGCTGACAGGTCAGACAATCATCCTTCAGTCGAGCCATGCTAGCTGTGTTCCTTTATACATGAGGCCTCTGGTCTCAGTCCAGTACATGACAAGACCGTAAGAAAAAAACATATACATACACCCACAATCAGCTTAGGATGATTGTATACCTACCTAACATACATGTTTAGATACAAAAAGAAAGTGCCAGAGCGCCTTGAAAAACTAGTGGATGCATGTACATGTAATGCTTTCTGTTCCTCTGTATGATAGAAGCTCCTTGACAACATTAAGCCGATCAAGACTCACTTAGAAATGACCATACTCTGGTTCCTCTATGCCATGACCACATGAATGCTCACCTGTAGGATCTGACTGTGGAGTGTTGAATCATTATCTCCTTCAAAGCAACAACAACTTCTGGAATAGTCTTAGCACTGTAAAAGTAATGTTTATGGGCCAGAGAACAGGGGCTTAATGGGGGTTTGCTGACCCTGGAGTCAGCCTGGAAATCAGTAGAGCAGATCCATGGTGGAGATCAGTTATTGGCCAGAAAGGAATTGTCCAAAGTCGTGACTTAAGGGCTGCAAATGTCCCTGGTTCAACACAACTGAATCAAATGAATACTTCCTTAGCATGTTCCAGCAGAGCTTAGAGATATGAAGGTTCTACTTCAGCTCTCTGAATGAGATGCAGGAGGAACACATTGCCAACTCTCTTAAAAGATGATTGAGAGATGTTTGATATCAATGCTGCCACATTTAAAACAAGGAGAAAAAAATCACTCAGTACTGCTGCAGGTACGTCGGGATGTACTGTGTGTACCCGAAGCATTATTGAAAATAATGTTGATTTTCCTGCAAACAAAAAATCTAGAATTTAATTTCTGTGATGGACTACTGACCCATCCAGACTTGCTCACTGACCCCAGAAAAAAGGAGGCACCACCCCTCCCTGCACTCTGCCAGGAATATTTTGGCAAAGAAAATGGATGGAATATAGACTATAAAAGCCCAAATTTTAATTTTGAAGTAAGTAATAACGTGATCACATCAAACTTTGTCCAACTTGACCAAATAAAACTGTTTGACGGCAACAAATCTTAAAGACGTATATTTTCCAATCTGTTGCATTTTGTCTCTGAAGAACACACCTTGTGTCTTTCATTCTTGGTCTGCAGACCCTGACAGCCCAGCTGAGGCTGTTCCTGAAGTAGGAGTAATGATAGGAAAAGCTCACACACACACATACATTTCGTTGCTTTGTACTTGTGACAGTGCAATGACAATAAAGCTGAATTCTATTCAATTCTATACACTCACACACAAGAAAGAAAAACATCGGGAATCCCTTTAAGTATTAATTGTTGGAACAAGATTTTTGAATTTTAATAGTTTTTCACTGACACTTTTTGTTCATATTGCTTTTACATTTTGTGGCCGTTTGTTCAGCAACAGCTTAATGAGAAATACATTGCTGTGCACTAAATAAAGACTCTTACTTTTGTAATTTCTCGTGCCCTGCAAATGAATCAGGGTGATTTTTTTTTTCTTAAAAAAAAAAAAAAAAAAAAAAAAAACATTACTGAGGGAAAAATAAAATCTGATTACAAAATCAAGCTTGCCTCCATCCAACAGAGCCTCAGTAAAGTGTAGAACAGTGAGGCGGAACAAGCCCATATGTCACAGTAGGTGCAGCTTTGACAGAAGCTGGTAATAATGAACCTCAACCAGTACAAACCTCCTGCAGGTACTGGCTGTCTGAGCTGTACAGACTTATGTGCTGCATGTATGTAGAGTCGTGTAGTAACTAGTTACATTTACTTCATTACATTTACTCAAGTACTTTTTTTAAAAAGTATTTTTACTTAGCTGTGCTTTTTACTTTTACTTGGGTATTTTTTATCACAAAGTATTTCTATTCTTAATTGAATAAAATGTCTGGATTCTCTGCCCACTGAATGAAAAACATGTTTAAAGCAAACATTCCCCAGACACACACACACACACACACACACACACACGCACGCGCACACACACACACACACACACACACACACACACACACACACACACACACACACACACACACACACCTGCAGTTTTTGTTAAAGTTTCATAAGTTTTATATTGAAAGAAACCGATCTGGAAAATAATTATTTTTGCCTGATTTTGTTATATTTTGTTATGTGAATTATTGTCGTTTTGGTTCTTAAAATACCAAATTTGCGTAACTTTACATTTTTGGTGCATCTGATGATATAATATTTGGAATAATAAATGATTGATAATTTGATCAGTTATTTAGTACTTTGGACTTTTTACCAAATACTTTTTTACTCTTACTTGAGTAATTTCTCGGACAGCTAGTTTTTACTTTCACTTGAGTGAAAATATGTTGAAGTAGTGCTGCTCTTGTGTACAAGTTTTAAGGTACTCTGCCCTCTAAATGTATGTCAGCACTACAGCAAATATATTTGATAATTCAAATGACTGATTTGACAACTGAGTGGACGCTCTGTGTGCCTGCAATCACTAAAATGAAAAAGCATTCCCTTGTTTGCACACTAAAACAAAACACTTTCCAAGGTCAGCTGTTTTATTCCAGGAGCTAGCTAGCTAGCTATCTATCTATCTGTCTGTCCTGTCTGTCTGTCCGTCTGTCCGTCTGTCTGTCTGGTATTGTCTTGAATACCTGGTGGGGACAGGGAGGTGCACGCGGCACCAGCAGCTACGCTCTATTTCACGCAAATTGGGAAAAGTGCGCAGGCACGTGCGTGCGCACCGTTTTGTACATCTGATTTTTTTTGTGCGCGCGCACTTTCCCAAATTTGTCCCTTCGACAATTTTTAGTGTGAAAGCTGCGAACTCTTTTATGCATTTCATGTGTTTGTAAGGAAGCAGAATGTGCGGGTTTTGTCAGTCGTGTCTTTAAAGGTGTCAATATCTTTGTAAGTCAAGCCACTGATTTGCTGTTAAATAATATTATTTGTCTATTCTGTATCGAAATACCTTGCTACATATATATATATATTTTTATTTTGTGCTTTTTGTCACTGAAAATAGAACTTTGTTGCACATGTTTGTTTTTTATCTTAGGTATGTAAATATTTGGTTTCAAAACCTCAATTTTTATTTTCCACATCAAAAATGTTCAACTAATCCTGACAAAGAATTATGAAAATAATTTTTTCTCAAAATAACAGGGAACAATTAGCAAAAATGCAGCCTACATTTTCTTTTGAGTTCCAAAAGGTATTTGTTTCAGGACAGCTCTGAACACAAGTGCTGACTTTAAGAAGTCTTTAAGCTGTCCAGCTGAAGAAATGTCCACTTATTGTCCTGTTCTTTTTCCTGTATGTTCAGGAAAAAAATCCTTTAAAATAACATTATGTTTCCATCCATCCATCCATCCATTTTCTGTGCACCCTTGTCCCTAATGGGGTTGGGAGGTGCTGGTGCCTCTCCAGCTGCGTTCCGGGCGAGAGGCGGGTTCACCCCGGACAGGTCGCCAGTCTGTCGCAGGGCAACATAGAGACAAACAGGACAAACAACCATACACACAACATTATGTTTCCTCACAATCAAATTGACACTCTGTCTCAAGTCTTAATTTCTAGCAAATATCACAATGTGCTGCTGTGAACAAAATACCTACCAAAATAAGTTATTTTTCATTTTTATCTAGGAAAACAAATTTATTATAATTGTAGGACAAAAGCTCATTTGCGTTATTTTATTTTTTCTGTTCATCTGTGACCCATCTCCAGTTTTGCTCCAAACTTCTGATGATCATATTTTTGGCTGAGTGCAGGACTGGGCTGCATGCCAGATGCTTTAAAATCAATAACAGTAAATTAGGATGAAGGTGAAAATGGGTCATCCAAAGGACAACAAGCTCTTAATGTTTAAGAGAGGAAGTTCAAAGGCAGCTGGGAGTTTAGTCGACTCTTCATAATACATTGCAAATGAAATCAATCCATGCAGTGAAGGAGATAACAATGGTGATGACGACAGCGACTGTAATTATACTGCTCAAATCTGGAGTTACAAGACCAGAATCCAGGTCAGCTCTGTCCAACGCCGATCAAAACCTTCTATTTACGACCTCCTCCACTGATACTAGAACATCGTTTATCCAGGCCTCCGTTGTCATACTGCCATTAATTTCCCTCTGACTCTGCTCTTCAGTTGCTGCAGATGAAGTTGCAGTAGTTAGGGTTGTTTACTAGCTCCTCCCAGTGGTGTAAAAGTGTCACTGCACTGTCGGGGAAAGATAAGAAAATCCTGTTTTTGCTGCTAGTGACAAGAATGTACAGGTAATATGATTTAGCAGATCAGGAATGATTAATGATTAGAAAAATGTCTTCCTGTCAAACTCCTGATATTTATAATTAAGATAAACAAAATAGCTTAAACATGAACTGTTGTTTTTTTTGTTTTTTCCCCCTTTATTTAACCAGATAAACCCCATTGAGATCTGGATCTCATTTTCAAGAGGGACCTGGGCAGAAGTCTGCAATACACAGCAACCTGGTTACAAAATAAAACCAATTAATACATATTCACAAGTATAACTGTTGTATGTGTTCGTCACATCAGTGTGGTTTTCCTGACAGAAGTATAAAGTTGGCAACTTAACTGAAATCCATGCCACCTGCTGAAGAGTTATATCATGTTAAATATAAAAGACCTGTGTGCATGCTCTAAGAATCCTTGCTCAGAAAAAATCTTCTCACACTGAAACAAACACTTCTGATCAGAATCGTAAGACCAATAAGTATTCTCATTGCATCAATGGATTGAAACTAGGTTGTGAGATGAATTTAAAAATGTTAAAAGAAAAAATGGGAGAAAAATCCAAAAGGCAGAGTAGGCAAATTATCAAAAACAACCTACTCTAAATGAATGTTCAGTCTTATTAACAGTTTGATACCATTAACCACAAAGGCAGAAAAAAACAAAGCAGAACTAAAAGTATCAAAAAATGACTCAGTAGTGAGCAGCCACCTTGAGCTTGTGATGATTTCAACATGTTAGATGTTGAGATAAAATTCCAACCAGTTTTTCTTCTTTATGAAGCTGTACAGTAAAGCAAGTTTTTTAAAATTAGAAGTCAACCATTGTATTGTCCTTTCTATTAATAAACATCAGCCTCTATTTTGCAGTGCTAGCCTGTAACCATGTGGTTTATGGGTGAATAGAGTAAAGGTTTGTAATGTGACAGTCACTCCACCAGCTGCAGGGCACCACTCAGAGTTCTGCTCGGTTCTGACCAGCAGTAGGTCTTATAGCAGATGTTTTGCAGCATAACTTGTAAAAAGGAATCCAAAACTTTTAGAAACTGTCACATCACGTGACATGTCTCAGGATCAGAATCAGCTTTGTCGGACAAGATTGTGTACACAAACAGAAAATTTGTTTTCACACGCCCTCAGTGTAAAAACATACCTATAAACTTTAGAGGAAATAAAATAAAAAGTAAAAAAAACAATAAAAATGCAATGCTTATTAAAGCATTCAAACCCTTGGATCTTTTACTCTTTCAAACCTTTCAAGCATGATCAACAAAATGTAACTTTTATGACAATTCAAAAAATGACAGAAAACCCTTAAAAAGTGAAAACTGGTTTCAACAAAATAATGACAAATGTTTCATTTAACTTAAAATAAGGGTTTAGATAAATATTCAGTCACTTTAAAGTGACTGACATAATTCAGCAGAGGTCCAGCAGTTGGTGCTAGTTGCCTTGTGAAGAGTGGAAGGAAGATCAGCTACAAAGACAGCTGTGTCTGGAAGGTCCATTCATCAGTATTCCTGGCTTCACTTCAACCAATCAGAGAAAAAGTTGTTAAAAAGTATCAGTCAGGGGATGAATGTAGAAAGATTTCAAAGACTCTCTCTCACACCTTGCAGTTTTTGTTAAAGTTTCATATTTTATATTGAAAGAAACTGATTTTGATTTTATTTCTTTTGCCTAATTTTGTTATTTAGGAATTATGTTATTTAGATGAATTATATTTCATTTTGGTTTTTGAAATCCCAACATTTCTAAATATAACTTCATATTTAGATTTGTCTGTCATTTTTAAATATTAAATAATTGATGTTTTGATTAGTTACTCTTTACTAGAATAGACTTTTTTTTTTTTTTTTACCAAATACTTCATTACTCTTGAGTAATTTCTTGTGATTTTTTGAACTTGTACTTCAGTCAAAATACGTTGAAATATTTGTAGTCTTACTTGAGTACAGTATTTGGGGACTTTACCCACCTGTACTTTTTTCATGCCTGACGGTGAATGAAAAGACTAGGAAAAATCCTGAATGAGGCCATTATAATTCATACACAACAATAAAAACAAACTATAAAACACACATATTTGTTTGTAGATGCACCAGTTTCATCCAACCAACAGGGGGTGATAGTATGGTAATCCACACCCTCTTGCGCGGAACCTTCAAATATTTGTTCCCAGTCGGATTGGAGAACTGTTGCACGGTGACAACATTCATCGTTTCCTCTGCACGTGTGAGACCAAACCAGGAGTTTACCAGGAGGAATTCTGCGGACGGTTTAGTTTTCAGGTAACAGTGACGTTTTCATGTTTTAGTCTGTTTCTAACTCTGTTCCACTCAGTGGGCTGTTCTACAGACCAAACATGGCGGCTTTTAACCAGCAGGCTGGCTGCGTATTCACGTTCCGTGGGTTGAAAACAGTTTTTAAAAGCACTTAGCTCTTTTAATAATCTGAGGTAGAAATAAAGCAGAAAGCTGTTCGGGTTGTACCCTGAAAGGCAAAGCGACCAGCTCAGTCCCATCTGCTGTTTTACTGCCTGTTGTCCTCAGAAGTTGTCTGTTTCCTGCTCATGTCTGTAGTTTGAAGTGTTTCTGGATTAAACTATAAAATACCCGATAAAATATTCAATTATTAGCCTGATGAAATCATTAGACATTTTCTCCTACTTTTACAATTTTACATTCCAGCTTTATGTGTACAAGTAGAGCCTGATGTAGAAGCAAAATCAGTTTAAGCTGCCCATCAGGTTTAAACAGTTTTATGTTCTGGTGCACTGAGGAGTCTGACAAAAGGTATTAAAACACTCTGGCAGCTAAATATGCTGGTAGGATTATTACCATTCACTCATCTGTAACATTTACACTTTGAGATTTTCTTCACTGATTCTCACCCCAACTGCAACTGCTGTGAAACAGTCTGAATAATTCTTTATTTAATGCGTCTTCTGAGTCATTTTCCCTCTGTGCAGCGCGGAAAGCAGGATGGATGCGAAGGTAAAGAAACAGAAGAAGCACCAGCAGAAGCACAGCGGACCAAAGGCAGAGAAGAAGAAAGCCAAGAAACAGGAGGGATCGGTAGAAGAAGATGAGCGCAAACGTAACCCCAAAGCGTTTTCGGTTCAGTCTGCTGTCCGCATGGCCAAGACCTTCCACAGGTTCTTTTCCACTACACAGTTGGTGTTTTCCAATAATAGTGTGCTAAAGGTTTGTTTCTCTCCAGGGCCCAAGACATAAAAACTAAAAAGCACCACATCCCTGTGGTGGACCGAACCCCCCTGGAACCTCCGCCAGTTGTGATTGTGGTGGTTGGACCCCCGAAGGTGGGAAAGAGTACCCTGATCCGCTGCCTGATCAAGAATTTCACCAGACAGAAGCTTGGAGATATATGTGGACCTGTGACTATTGTGTCCGGTAGGTTTCAGCTTTAACTTTGACTGGAGCCACACGACATCATGAAGTAAAATATTTTATCATCTTCAGGTTTTACGTATCAGGACATATTTAAATCATGTAATTAAAAAAATATAGATGTTTATTTAATCCCTTAGCTGGATAAAATAAATGTCATGTGATCAGTTTATGGTAGGAATAGTTATTGCATAAAATAAACATGAACTTTGTGTGTTCTCTAGGTAAGAAGCGTCGACTTACGTTCATGGAGTGTAACAACGACATCAACACGATGATCGATCTGGCTAAGGTGGCAGACCTGGTGAGTGTTCTATTCAGAGCTAATGGATATAATAACACTGGGCAAGTGAGCTGGTATGAAGGCATTTCACAATTACAGAGGGGATGAAACCCAGACGGATCCAGTACATGAAGCTGGAACCAGATATTAAGAGACACAAACATTCTTCTCTCTGTGTTGCGTTAAATCAGTCAAAACCTTCCACGTTTTAGATCAGTTCAGATCAACTAAATGATTTGGGTTTGCTAAATGCCATGATATTGAATAGATGTAGGAATTCATTATTCAAAGTCAGAAGTTACATACACTAAACTTAACGTGCCTTTTAAATGTTTTGGGAAAGCTCAGATAATGTTCTAATTCTAGTGGTGGGACGCATTTAACACTTTGAGTTAAATAATAACATTTTAATCAAAAGCTTCTTCAGAAATGTGAATGCTGACATTAGCATTGGACATTTGTTCTGCTGCAGCATGGAGATTATATTTTAGACTTGATTAGCTTTGCTGATGTTCTAACTCCTTTTAGTACAACTCGAACACAACAATGGTCTCCTGCATCCAATCAGATCGGTGTAGAAGTAGAAATTAACATCACTTTTGTTTAAGGACGTTGTTTGTGTACCACGTTTGCGGGCGTATCAGAAACGTGTGAATACAAAGGTGCTGGGCTGAACCTTTGTATGTTGCGGTGGGGGAAAAAAAAGTGAGGATGTAATTAATTAATCAAAATGAACGCATTAAAGTAATCATAGACCCTCCTACTGTTTAATTTAAAGACGACACCTAAAAAAACTTTCATGTGTGAAAAAATCCAGAAAAACCAGCCCAGATATCAGAGAGTTGTGGACTTCCAGCAGTCCGGTTCGTCCTTTTGGGTCCAATTTCTTGATACCAGAACTGATTCCACTCTCATTTGCTCATCAATGGATCCTTCCTCCCCAGAAGCCTTGGAGTCGTTGTTGCTTCTTGAACTATCTGGCTCAAGTAAATATAACCATAGACCCTTCAGTAGAACCAGCTCCCTCTTCTTCACACTACATCTAACTTCTTCCTCTAAAACTGCAGATAAATCACTCAAATATTCACTGAAATCCTCACAACTTCCTCCATGTTCATGTATTCAGCCTCAGTTGTTTATGGTTTGATCTACTCCGATTGGGTTACAAGATGGCGCTATTGTTTGACTCGGTTCGTACAGACGGAAACATTCTCTGCATTTATAGTATTCTGTGAAAAATATTTATCATTTATACTTTTTGTGTTCACGGAATGAAAGTACAGTCATTCATCTTTAATTCATGCAATATGTTTTATCTGGTCAGTGACCCTAATGTAAATATTTGGTTTCAGCTGTTCCTACATTATTACATTGTTGTTGGTCTGGAACAGTTGAACATGTTAAAAAACAGAGTGAGTGAAGCAGCTTCTTTCTGTCTGCAGGTGTTGATGCTAATTGATGCTAGCTTCGGCTTTGAGATGGAGACCTTTGAGTTTCTCAACATTTGTCAGGTTCATGGCTTCCCTCGTATAATGGGTGTCCTGACTCACTTGGATTCATTCAAGAACAACAAGTCACTCAGGAAGACGAAGAAAACCCTGAAGCACCGCTTCTGGACCGAAGTCTACCAGGTAGGTACACCATCAGATGTTTCCGGCTGGACGGCTTCTCTTTCCAGATAGTGGAGCTCAGAACTATGATGTAAGCCGGGTTTGGCTCCTGCAGGGGGCCAAGCTGTTCTACCTGTCTGGGATGGTCTACGGGGAGTACCAAACCCAGGAGGTGAAGAACCTGGGCCGCTTCATCTCAGTCATGAAGTTTCGTCCTCTGGTGTGGCAGACGTCTCACCCCTATCTGCTGGTTGACCGGTGAGTGGGAGCTGTGGAAATTCCTCTTTCACAAAGTGAATCCTGGGAGTTTTTACTTGGCCAAATTTATTGACATTATTAATATTATTATTATTAAAATAATACAATTTGACTGCTTTTGAGGTGCAGTAGAAGTGTGAATGTGTGCAGAAACTCAGTCTTTATCTTCCTATTTCTTATTTGTAGTTATGTTTCTAGAACATAACAAAATTGCAGTGGTACCCTCAGTGATAAATACAATTCTAAAGTGTATACATATCTGTTGCTAAAGTCTCAATCAGTCTTTGCTTAGTGCATCTCTGTGTGTGTGTGTGTGTGTGTGTGTGTGTGTGTGTACGCGTGCATCTGCAGGGGATAGAGGGGATGGAAGTTGGACAGATTTTACAACTTGTGGAAAAAGCTGTTAGTCGTAAGAATTCTATTGGATCATTGTCAAGGCTCCTATGATTAGGAGGGTCTAATTATGATATTAATTAGCATATCTTAGTTTTCAGGTAACGGTTAATTATGATATTTTGTGGTGTTCATTGTGATTGATGATAAAAAGCATTTGAAAATCCATTCCTTCTTTTTGACAGAAGCCGGTATGGCTGTGTATACTTCTGAAAACTATTAAGAATCAAGAGCAATTAGCTGGTTATTGAACCATCTACATCAGGACACTTGTTAAGTAGTGCAACTTTATCGCTATGTTGCACACAACAACTGAATTTAATCATATTTTAAAATCATTGTTATCTGTCGTTGCCCTCATGGAACCAACACTACTTTTAGTTTTGGGCTTGGTAAACATCATGAAGAGCTTCTCGTTTACATGAATCAAAATTCTTATTACCATAATTACCCAGTTTGTGACACTGTAAGCTCATCTAAGTGGCTAAATACATTATTGCAAACCAAAATTTTAAACAGCCTAGTTCAAGGGTCCTCAAGTCCAGTCCTCAAGAGCTACCGTCCTGCAATGTTTAGATGCATCTCTGCTTCAAAATGTCTGAATTTCCTCACCAGCATTCATTCAGCTCTGGAAAAGGCTGGTAACGAGCAGTTTATTTGATCCAGGTGTGTTTGAACAGAGATGCATCTAAAAGTGGCAGGATGGTAACTCTGGAGGACTAGACTTGGGAATCCCTGATCTAGTTTATCTCTGTAGCACATTTCAGCCACAAAGCCGTTCCAATATCATAAAAACAAAAATAAAAAGTCCTAAAAACAACATGCAGTGACCAACTGAGAAACCAGTAACAAACATTACATTTTGTTGAGTGCCGTCATCAAAATCAGCAATACACATCGAATACATTGGTCCATGTTTGAATTATTATTAATCAAAAGTAACTCTAAACAGGGTTTTTAGTCTTTATTTAAAGGAACTCAGTGTTTCAGCTGTTTTCCAGTTTTCTGTAAGTTTGTTTTAGATTTCTGTGTTATTCAGTTTTAATGCATCAAATTTACAATCTGTTTAATATCATGTTGCATCACCAAAAACATCAGAAAATATTTTCTGCAGAATTGCTACCAATTTAGAGAAAAAAGTGACAAAAACAAACAGAACAAGATCACTTGTTGTTCCACATGATGGGCCCCAGCAGCTAGGAACTTGTGATGTCACTTCCTCCATAATGAGCTGTAAACAGTTCAGACTGAACCATATGCATATGATCTCTACTGAGCTGGGATTTCTGGTTCTTTATCTTGACGTTTATTAGGAAAGTCAAATGAACAACTGAGCTGTCAGCAATTTGTGTTTTGCTTTTATAATATTAACATCACCTGAAGGCATCAATAATTAATCTTTTTAATGCTGGTTCTTATATTTCAGTTCTTCATAATTCTCTGTTGTTTTTTTTTCTTTTCTTTTTTTTTTCAGTATGGAGGATTTAACAGACCCAGAGCAGGTCAGGACGGATCCTAAATGTGACCGGACGGTGTCTCTGTACGGCTACCTGAGAGGGGCACATCTGAAAAACAAAGGCCAGGTCCACATCCCAGGTACACTCAGCAGAGCTGTAATGTGTTCAGGCCTGAAAACCTTCACACATTCACCCTCTTGGCACTTTGAGATTCACTTCTGATTCAATTATGATGCATGTTTCATATCAATGATGGAAAAGACTGATAAAAAGTGACATGGATGTTCAGACCACAGATGCTTTGAGAATTATCAGATAAGAATCCGATTTAGTTCCACATATGGAAGTGGCTCAGATCAGAGATCGTTCTGGTGGGTTCGAAGGTCAGGTAAAGGTCATGTTTGCCTGCTGTGTGAATGTAGCCTAGCACACATAATTCAATCTAAGTCAAGGCTTTGCGTTGGAAAACCAACCTGCTGCTGTAATGTGGTGTCTGAGGACAGGTGTAGGAGACTTCCAGGTGGGAGACGTGGGCTTCCTGTCCGACCCGTGTCCACTTCCTGATGCTCAGAAGAAGAGAGCTCTGAATGAGAAGGAGCGCCTGCTGTACGCCCCCATGGCGGGGGTAGGGGGGCTGGTTTATGACAAGGACGCCGTCTACATCGACCTGCCCGCCAGTCACGTCAACCAGCTGCAGGTACATGCTTCTTCATGAAAGGTCTGAGCATTTCATTATGACCACCTGGCCTCTGCTCACTGTCCCGCCTGCTGGGTGACAGGAGGAGGCGCGCCCCACCACGGAGCTGGTCCAGTCTCTCATTGACACACATTCTACTCTGGACACCAAGATGGCTGCCAGTAAGGTGTCTCTGTTCACTGGCTCAGCCACTCTGGACCCGACACACATCAGCCAACACACCAGGTCTGTTCTCACATGGTGTACTGATGCATCTGTCTGCTTCATGTAAACTCTCACACACACACACACACACTCGGATACCGATAATAATAATGATCCTAATCAACTGTGTGTGTGTTAGGGAGAAGGAGATACTTGAAGAACAAAGTGTCTGGGATCCCATCACCAACAGAGAGCGAAGGAAGGTGATTTTCACCCAGGAGGAGGAGGATGTCAGTGAGGAAGATGATAGCGAAGGCAGTGACCAGGCTGATGATGAAGGTGATGTTGAATGTGAAGAGACGGCAGCAGGTGGTGCTCCACCCCAGAAGAAGCAGAAGCTGGAGGCAGAGAGAGGAAGAACAGGAAGCTGTGCTGAGCTGCCAGCGTTCGCAGACAGCGAAGACGAGCTGGAGATGAGTGAAGAGGAAGAGGAGGCTGGAACACCCGGAGACTCTGGCCACAGTTCTGAAGAGGAAGAGGATGAAGAATCAGAGGATGAGCTTACTGATGATGACGGTGAAGAGCTGGGGAAGCATCACTCTGAAAGAGAGAGTGAGGAGGAGCAGGAGGAGGAGGGTAACTATCCTGGGTCCTTTAGATCTGCTTCAGTTTCGTCCACATGTTCACTATATTAATATGTTTCTCTTTGAGCCTTTAGATATCGAGTAGCTGAGAGAGTTTTCTTTACTGATTTATTTAGGTTTTTTTTCTTTCTTCATTTTAATTGCTGTTAAGCTGTTAGTTTTTATCTCTGAAGGAGACCTATAAAGGCTCTAACATGCTTCAAATGAAGCCCAACAGTCCATGTTCAGTCACATACATAGATTCAGAACTGTTGTATTTGCTCACACATTCATACTGGGCCCAGGCCACCAGGGGGCTCCCCATCCCTCACTTCATCCTCCTGATTGACCAATAGGATCGGCCACTGACCTGCAGGGACTTTGTGTTTTCTCTTCATTCTCACACTCACAGGGGCTCTCAGATGGAAGGAGGGTCTGCAGCAGAAAGCAGCGGAGGCGTTCCTACGGCAACAAGAAGCTGCCCCAAATCTGAGAAAACTTGTTTATGGTTCAGGTATGCAGTCTGGTTTCATTTCTTCAGATAATAAATCAGTAGATTTATGATTGAGCCTTTGTGACTCATTTATGAACATCTATTAGGCCGTGACGGTAAATCAATAACAACATATATCAGCATAAGCATGTGGTCAATAGATAATGCATACAATTTAATATTCAGTAATTTCACTGAACTCCAATCTGCACAGCATTCTGGGGGATGGAGGCAGAGGAAAAGCTTTAGCCGCGGTGAAAAGCTCACAACGCTCACAGCCAGCTAAGCAGCTAAGTGTTACCTAGCAACAACCTGTTGAGTAACTTGCTCAGCAGCAGTTTCAGGTTTCACTGCTGTGCCTCATAGCTCGCAATAAAAAGAAAAAGAAAAAAAAAGGTAATGTAGAGAGAAAATTGTGGATAAAACAGAAATGGTCACGCCACCAGTTTGGCAATATTTCGGATATTTAAAACAAAATAATGAGTAAGTATTGATATCAACTGACATGAAATTAGGGCTGTTGTAAACTAATATTTTAGTAATTGAATAATCTATCGATTATTCTTAAGATGGGGTGTGGAGAGGAGGAGATAGACCAGGGAACAGACAAACGTAAGTCTGGGGGGAAAGACAAACAAACAAACCTAATGTAGAGGATGGGGGCGAAGACGACCGGTAGACCAGGGGACGAAAGTAAGAACGGGGGGGCAGTACGGGATATTTACGGTACCTTCGTTCATCACACTCAGAAACTCATCTACCAGCTATGTATCACCACGATGCGCTCCACCACCCGTTTGTTCAGACCAGAATGATATCGAGCTACACTTACACTGTAACCATCAACTACTCAGCCTCCCGGCGTTCAGTCTATCTGCTCAGTGGTATAAATATTCCTGCAGCGCTCTTCCCGCCGTTCGCTTTCAACCAGCAGCTCCTGGAAGAAAAAGGCTGCTGTACACCAGGCTTTGCGCCAGTCATTTTAAGGATGCCTATTTGTGCCCCAAAAACGATGAAAACCAGGGCATTATCATCAATCAATAAAATCCCCACAGGCCGAACTTAAAGATTGGACGTTATGCCGCTAACACTAAGCTTTCGTCAACAACTCAGAGGTGGAAGTCAGAGTTCCGTGGAATGCAAGTAGTGTTCCGGCCAGAACACGGCGCTAAATAATAAAACAAATTAACGAAGCTTTGAGGCAGGTAAATTTTTCTCGAGGAATTTTAATAATCGAGGTACTCAACTCATTCGAAGAATTGTTTCAGCCCTACATGAAATGTTTATATTCTCATATGTTTTCTAACATCTACAGTATACAGTGTGGCTCTCTGAAGGATGTCTCAAACTCACTGGCTTTGTTTTGAAGTTGTCGAGGTGACGGAATCAGAGGAAGAGGACGAGGAACTGGGAGGGCTGTTCAGAGTCAGCCGACCTCAGAAAAGCAAAAAGCTCCAGGCGAACGCTCTGGACTGTTCCCGTTTCCATGCCGACACCGGCCACGACTGGGATGTCCAAGAGGTCAACTTCTACCTGCCTTGTCCACACCGAGGCCGCTGAGCTGGTGGCCTACAGAACGCGGCCATGTTGAGATGGAATGTTGTGTGTTTCAGGTGCTGGACTCCATCAGGGACTGCTTCGTCACGGGGAAGTGGGAGGAAGGCCAGGATGCAGCCACGCTGCTGAAACAAGACGGTAGGAAGAGTTCAGCAACAGAAGCTCACTCTACTCTACATTTTACTCTCATTCTCTTATTAGGGGTGGGGGGGCACCAGTACCAATTCCCTTAATTTCAGGAGATTGGTGATTGGCTGAAAACTGCATGTAAATCAGATTTTTATCTATCGATCTTATCTTCCTCAGCAGGGGTCTAAAACTCAATCGCAGGCCTCTATTGCTCTGATAGTCCCACCCAACAGTGTCTTTGGGTGTTTTTCTCCATAGTTCCTTTCTGTCCTGTGATTACTATTGATATTATTCCAACAATATGGAAGATGAACTGATATGAGTGGTCTGTATGCTTTGTTTAGAAGAACTGTATGGGGACTTTGAAGATCTGGAGACGGGAGAAGTCCATGTGAGCCAGCCTGAGGTATGGGATGCAGCAGCGCCAGATGTCTGACTGTGTTTGAAGAACCTAGCTTGTTTTCTTTCAAAGGCTTGTATGTCTTCACATATGTCTGATGTAATGTACCATCAGAACCAATGATAGAACCCAAAACAAGATAGGAAAAATAGTTTAATATAGTTGTTATTCAGGAGGTGTATTTACCGTATTTTCCGGACTATAAGTCGCAGTTTTTTTCATAGTTTGGCAGGGAGTGCGACTTATACTCCGGAGCGACTTATGTGTGGAAATTTACACATTATTATATCATATCACATGTTATTTTCACACTAAACCGCAAGAGGGCGCTCTAGGCCTGTGTTATTCTACCTTCGGAAAGGTAGAAGAAGTTAGCGGAGTTGTTTACAAGCGACACAGGACGAAGATTTCATTGCGTTTAGTGATTTGGAGTGACACGGATGGTTTGGTAAACTTGTTAGCATGTTATTTATGCTATAGTTATCTGAATAACTCTTAATATGTTATGTT
>CAEFZX010028209.1:0-17472 GCA_903066825.1 Alfaro cultratus | reverse complement strand
CTCCTCCCCCATCAGAACCACCCTGACCCATCAGAACTGAACCTCCTCCCCCATCAGAACCACTCTGACTCATCAGAACCACTCTGACCCATCAGAACCGAACCTCCTCCCCATCAGAACCGAACCTCCTCCCCCATCAGAACCACCCTGACCCGTCAGAACCGAACCTCCTCCCCCATCAGAACCACCCTGACCCGTCAGAACCGAACCTCCTCCCCCATCAGAACCACCCTGACCCATCAGAACTGAACCTCCTCCCCCATCAGAACCACTCTGACTCATCAGAACCACCCTGACCCGTCATAACCGAGCCTCCTCCCCCATCAGAACCACCCTGACCCAGCAGAACCGCGTCCGGATGATTTATTTCATAAGAAATATTAAAAAGTTAATATTTTTTTCCAGCTGTGGTTCAGTCTGGAAGCAGTCCGGTTCTGACCCGGTTCTGACCCGGTTCCGGATGTGTCCTCTTGTCCCTCAGATCGCCGTGGATAACGGCTTTGGAGGCGTTTACGGCCAGCAGAAAGCTGATTGGATGGTGGATGTCGTTCAGCAGTATTTCCATGACAACGGTACGTCTCCATGGTAACGGCTGACAATAACTTTCCGTTTGAATCAGAACTGTTCAGTCGGTACGTTTTCATGTTCGGACAGAACCTCACTTACTGTCTGACGTCACAGTTCAGTAGCGTGACGTATCTGTGTGTGTGTGTGTGTGTGTGTGTGTGTGTGTGTGTGTGTGTTGGTGGGGGGGGCAGCTGACCTGCAGCAGTATGAGGTGGAGGATTTCCTGTCCCAGCTGATGGATCAGGAATTTGATACGGTGGTGGAGGATGGCAGCTTACCTCAGGTACACACACACAGCTGTGAGCTGTGGCTCTGTCTCCTGATTGGCTGCTACTTGACCAGGTGTGTCTGCAGGTGTCGCAGCGTCTCCTGCAGCTGTTCTCCCTCTGGCAGCAGGGGGCGCTGCAGCAACTCCGCAGCAACGTCCACACGCTGACTCAGAGCAAGACGCCAAGGGCAAAGGTCACGGCTCCGCCTGCGCAGTCGGACGACGAGGAGAGCAACGGCGAAACGCAGGTACCCGACAGGGGACTGGTTGCTAGGCAACGCAGCCATAAAGTAGTTGTAACGAGTTTATTAGAACTTCCTGTTGGTCCATTAATAACCTGTGTGTGTGTGCGTGCGTGCGTGTGTGTGTGCAGGGTATGGAGTGTGAGGAGTCCTGCCCGTCCCTCAGCACCATACATCCTCCTCCTCAGGACGAAGAGGACAGCTGGACCGTGGTCCGGAGGAAGAAGTGAACCAGAACTTTACAAACCGGACTTGAACTGGACTTTACTCTGGAGCCGCCATGTTGGGGGCGGAGCCTCCAGGAAGGCGCTGCAAACTCCAGATGATCCGGTTCTGATGGACTAGTTGGAAAACTATCTTCGTTTATTCAGAACATTAAAATGGGTCAAATTAAACAGAACCAATCAATTTAAAAATATCAGTCCATTAAAAGTCTTCTCAGTTCTGATCCGTTCTGGTTCTGCTCTCAGGTCCAGCAGAACCAGAACCAGGTGAAAACTTTCAGGATGACGGATCCGATCTGATCCAGAACCACATGCTAGCATATCAGACTGGACCCGGACTCTCTGGTTCTGTGCTGCTTTAGGTCAAATTCTGACTGGTTTTTAATGTTTCAGTTCTTTGAAGTTAAAAATATTTAAATATTTTTATTATTAATAATGCCAGCTAGCATTAGCTAATGCTGGCTAGCATTAGCTAATGGACCTTCAGCTGCTAATTAACGTTAGCTGCAATTAGCAGCTAATGATGCTAATTAGCTGCTGAAGCTTCTGCAGATGTTCTGGAATATTTTCATTAAATCACAAAGTCGTTTTTCATGGAGTTGTTTACAATAACTGCTTTTATTCTGAAAGGTAAGGTGTGATGTCATCTCTGCTCATGAATAATTAATTATCACTGCTGGACGTTTTGTTGACATTTAACCCCTGCAGTCTGTATTCAGAGCTGAATTTAAATAAAGATATGAAAACCTCATGAAGCTTCTGGATTATTGATTACAGGGACTATGGAGCGCCGCCGTCTCTCTGGGGTTTATTCCCACCAGATTATCACAGAACTGGATCAGAACCAGGAATCCTGGATGGGACTAGTTCCACTAAAAAAACTCCTGGTTTATAAACGGCTCACATAATCCGTTTCTTCAAGGTCTTATTTCACCAATATGCACTTTCTGAATGTTTTTCTATCAGGATGTTTTCAGGTTTGAAGTTAGATTTTAATAACTGGAACAGTCCCTTAAGGGTCCCAGCAGGGGGCGCCTTGGCTCCAGAGTTCAACATGGCAGCATCATGACTTCCTGTAGTCCAGAGATCAGCGTTGATTCTGGAGTCAGGATGGGACGGGTGCATGTATGAGGAAGGGCAATTCTCATTATTGATTATTTAGGGATTAAAGCAGAAAAGTTTTCTTTAAACTGTTTTAAGGAGTTTTAAGGAGATTTGTGCTAATCTGCAGAGGTGAGCCTTTAAGGTTGGAAGGTCTCCTTACCATCACCCTAATCTTCACCTGTGTTACTTTATATAGGACCAGTTTATGATGAACATTTTCTGAAGAAACTTTACAAGAAAAGGCCAAATAATCCGTCAAACAGAGTGGAAGTCACGATCATCCATTAATCAATGCATCGAGTTCGATTTATTATCCAAATTAATTTTGTTTCTATGGAAACACAGCAAAGCTTCGAGTCGTTGACCTGCAGCATTTTTTCCTCCTGACTGAACTGAGCTTTTAAATCTTTATACAGAAACTGGATCAGCTTTGATCAGTGATCGATTGGTCCAGTCTGTTCAGTTTGACTCTTAAAGGGACAGTATCATGTGTTGTCCAGGAACATAGCACCATTTTGTATTATGATCAGTAACAATGTTACCTTCAATTGTATGACTTAGAAATGTTAAGTCATATATCAAATATGACTTAAAAAATTTGCTTCCTATTTTAATGCCTTGAAAGTGGGTCTCTGTCTCTTTAAGAAGCTCCTGCTCTTTCTGAAGCTCCGCCTCCAGGAAGTCATTCCAACATGGCTCCTCTATTAACCCTTTAATGTTTTTACCAGCTTTGCTCTGAGCAGCAGCTCCTTTAATGAGCTCAGCTGATGTTTGCCCATTGCTGCTGGCTAGTCTGAAGGATTCTTGCCATGGAGACTAGAGGATTTGTCAAACATGAATGAATCAGAGCAAAACTCCAGGGAAAAACATGACGAAGGATTTGATGCTGCTCTAAAACTCTAAAAACTTAAAATTTTCATTGATTATTATTATTATTATTATTGTTATCATCAAACATAATTTCACAACCAGCGATGCTGATAAGAAAAGGTTTAATTAAAGCACAGAAACATGTTAAATTACAACGAAATGAACCGATCCGCTGTAGGTTTCCCTCCAGAACCCAGAGAACCGAGCGGTTCTACACCACCAGGTCCAAACGGTTCCCATTCAGCCCCAGTAAACCCAGTAAACCCAGAACTTAGTCGGCTTTTATTCTGAAACCAGAGAACACCTGACCAGGTGAGATTCACACAAAAACAGGTATAAAATCCCCCGACATCATCAGTGATGCTGTTTCAAGGCACTAACGTCATCAGAACAGGTGGAAGCTCGTTATCTACTGATCAATAATCAATAAGCAGGAAGTGACAGATCAATAAAAACAGTTAAAATTCAGAAAAATGAGAGAAAAACAGATTTCAGCTGATCTGTAGAAGTTCAGCACCAGAAACTCACACAGGTAGCTCTACTGACGGCCGATCAGGTGATCGCTAGATGGATCGTCAATCGATCGGTCGATGATCGATCAATGAAGCAGCAGACGAGCTGCTGGCTTCATTAATTAGATCGACTCAAAAAACTGATCAGAAATCAGACAGGAAAACAGTGAGGAACAGGAAGTGAGTATGAAAGGAAGACAGGGAGTCAGGTGGAAAAACAGGAAGTGGACAGGAAGTCTAACAGGAAGTGAGGTACAGCAGCACTGAAGTGATTTCTGGAGTCAGCTCTGACTGTTCACCTGCCCAGGTGATCAGCAGCTGTTAATCTGGGACTAAACATCTGGATGGTTTCACCTGGCCAGGTCAAAGGTCGTCTCTGAGCATCGACCAGCCAGACCTCAGCTCAGTTCAGACAGGTGAGGCTTCCTCAGGTGTGACTGGCGGTCAGCTTCAGAGAGGAGGCGGGGCTAAACCGTTCATCGGCCTCGCCCACTGACCAGTCGGCCAATCAGCAGAGGCGTCTCCAACCACATGGGTCAGCGAGTCACAGTGAGACAGGTGTGTGTGCAGGTGTGTGTTATGTGTGCAGCCAGGCATGCTGCAGGCACTGCGCCGCCGTGGCGCGGCGCTCCGGCTCCATCTCCAGCATGGTGAGCAGGAAGTCGCTGAACTGCGCCGCCTGGTCCAGTGGCCACTCGTACTTCTCCAGCAGAACCTCGAACAAACCCCACGGCTTCAGGTTGGAGATGTGCCGCAGCTCACCTGGACAGGTATGTTGAGAGAAACAGCCAATCAGAGAGCCAATCAGAGAGCCAATCAGAGAGCCCGGCGGTACCTGTGGGCGGGTCTCACCTCTCCTGGTGAAGTATTCCCTGGAATACCTGCCAGACAACGCGAAGGGCAGCGGCAGCGGACCCAGCAGCTCCATGATGTGGGCGATGTGATCTGCAGAGAGGTTACACAACTAAACACACTGAGGAAGTACAGAACCAGAACCCGACCAGAACCCGCCTCGGTACTGCTGCTTTACCTTCGTCTCTGGTATAATCTTCTCCTGAATGCGGCTCAAACAGGTAATCCCCGGTGGCGAGCTCGAAGGCCTGGAGGAGGAAAACAGGTCAGACCTGGTTCTGGAGTCGGTTCTGGAGACGGTTCTTGAGTCGGTTTTATGATTTGTACCTTTTTGGGACGGTTATGCCAGGATATGCCACTAAAACTTAACATCAGAACCTTTGAAATGTTTGAAACTGATCATTCCTCTAGTCTACCAGCAGGGGGAGCCGTTTGTGTGAAACCGCCAATATTCTGAGGAGTTTCCAGAAATCCAACAGAAAGTTATCGACTGTGTGTGTGTGTGTGTGTGTGTGTGTGTGTGTGTGTGTGTGTGTGTGTGTGTGCGCCCACTCACCATGCAGGCGGTGCTCCAGATGTCCGCTGGCGGGCCGTACTCCGCTCCGATCAGAACCTCCAGGGCCCGGTACTGCCTGGTCTGGATGTCCTCGGTGAAGTGTTTGTGCTGCTCGAACACAGTGAGGGAGAGAGGGAGCCGTCTGATTGGTCGGAGCTGCACAGGAGGAGGAGGAGAGGATGAAGATGTCTCACCACCCAGCAGGCGTTCCCCAGGTCGGCGATCTTCACTCGGAGCCGGTCGGCGTTCTGCGGGTCCAGAGGGTTCAGGACGAAGTCCGACGAACTGAATCCTGCTGACAAGAGAACAACTTCACTGGGATTGGTCACAAACTCAGCCAATCAGATCGCTGACCACCTGCTGGTGAGTCAGCGTCATTACACTGTCTGATACCGACACCGACCAACCAAACAACTAGAAAACCAGACAACATGTTTACTTTCCAACGTCCAGTAAGATCAATACAATCAATACGATCAGTATGATCGATACGATCAATACAATCAATACGATCAGTATGATCGATACGATCAATACAATTGATACAATCAATACGATCAAAACGATCAAAATGATTGATACGATTAATACGATCAATACGATCGATACCATCAATACGATCAAAATGATCGATACGATTAATACGATCAATACAATCAATACGATCAATACAATCAATACGATCGATACAATCAATACGATCAATACAATCAATACGATCAATACAATCAATACGATCGATACAATCAATACGATCAATACAATCAATACGATCAATACAATCAATACGATCGATACAATCAATACGATCAATACAATCAATACGATCAATACAATCAATACGATCGATACAATCAATACGATCAATACAATCAATACGATCGATACAATCAATACGATCAATACAATCGATACAATCAATACGATCAAAATGATCAATATGATCGATACAATCAATACGATCAGTATAATCGAAGTTCTGCTTCAGACTCCAAAAGAACAGAGACAACAGAAAACTTAACTTTTATTTATTAACGTTTATTTTACCAGAAAATCCTTTTGAGATTAAAAATCCCTGTTACAAGAAAATCCTGGGATATTTTTTCACATTTCAAGAATAAACTAAATAATTTTATGAGAATAAAATATTACGATAAAATATTTGTAAAATATTACAAAAAGTTGTATGACAATAAAATGACATGAGAACAGTCATAGTGTAATAAGAATAAAGTTATACAATAAATCTAAAGTTTATTGTATAAAAACTTTATACAATAAAGTTTTTATACATATTAGAGAAGAAAGAAACAGAATCCTCCATAAAAATGATTAAAACAATTAGTTGTACTTTGGTTTTGGTTTTACAAACCGAAATACTTCAGACATCAATTGATGAATCGAATCATTAAAGCAACTTGTTTTTATAATTCTCTGACTTTCTTCTGCTAACATCAGGACTTTATTCTCACAATAAAAACAGAAAAAATCTTAATCCAGCTCTAATTCTCCATCGTAACAACAGAACGTCTCACCGTCTCGTCCGCTGGAGTATCCCGACTGGGTGGAGAGCGCCGACTCGGAGGTCGCTGACATCACTGAGCTGGAGAGCCCTGATAGGCCGGAGGCGGGGCTGGAGAAGCGTCCGGGGGCGGGGTCACTGAACCTGTCGTCCAACCAGGAGCTGCTGGACTCTGGGCTTGGCTTGTGATTGGCTGTGGAGCAGAAAGTGTTGCCGTTGACGACCACAGAACCTGAGAACGAAGAAACATTTCTGCTGTGTTTTAGTTTAATGGACATTTCTGCAGAACAAGAGAACGTTCATGTTTTCACGCATCGCAGCAGGAAGGAGGAGAGTCACTAACAAGACAACGCAACAATTCACTGGCAATTCAGGGAATGCAACTCACAAAATCTGCTGGGGTCAAAACATTCACAGACCTACTCATTGCTGTCTTCATACTCTGGATCAAAGTGTGAACAAACACCTAGCGCTAATGCTAAGCTAGCGACCTTTAAACACACCCAGACAAGCCGTGTAAAACAAGAAGTTACCTCCAGAGTAACTCAGTCTGACTAGAGGGGATTTCTTCCCTCACTGTTTGCTCAGTAGGAGGGATTGCTGCTAAATCGATGACTGACTTCAACTGAATGCATCATGTGACCAAAATGTTTTCTTTAAGGCGAAAAATGGAACCTGGAACCATCAGCTGACCTGGACAACTCCTGGTTTAAACACCTTTAAAAAACTTCTAGAATGAATGAATGAATGAATAAATGAATGAATGAACTACATTAATCTGCAGGTGGAAAATTGACATTTCATTACCGCCCATCCAACAAACGATATGCCTGATGCTGCAGCCCCGGGGCGTCGGGACGCAGCCTGGGGTTTGAAGCTCCTCAGCACAACAGACTAAAATAAACCATAAACGTCCAACAGGGCGTTTTTACTCACAGGTCGGGTCGGCATCGTCAGGCTGCTGTAGACCTTCCTCCTCATCCATCCTCTGGAAACACAAAGAAGAACTCATGTTCATCTGGCTGGCTGCTGCTACATCACTGTAGTAGCAGTGATGAACGAGTATGAACTCGTTCCAGTATGAACGAGGTACAACAGGTGTACCTGTATATCCACGAGCCTTTCCTCTAGGAGCTTCTGTTGACGCTTTGCCTTCCTTTTCAACTTTTTCTTCTTGTTTTTTGACAACTTCCCCATCTACACACACACACACACACAGGCAGGAGCAAGATCTAGTTTATCTCAAACTGTGTTGATAACTTTCTGCCTCAGGAAGTGGGTGTGGTCATGGGGGCGGGGCTAAGCAGGTCATGCGACACCTGGGACTTAAGGTGAAGTTTCTAAATATGTCATTTCTCTGACAGCCACTAGGTGCTGCTATAACAGCTGCCTGATGTCACTGTGGCAACACCCACTTAAAAGAAAAAGTCTTTTTCTAACATCCACCAAAACCCCAACTGGAATCAAAATCATGACACGTTTATGTCCACTGAAATGTATTGATTTATCAAAGTCAGATAACCAATCAAAACACAGCAGAGGTCACACCTGGGCACTCACCTCTTCATCCCTGGGAGCCGTGCTAACTAGAGACACACAGATGGAAGGAAACCATCAGGGAGGAAAGACAGAAACAGAAAGAAGAAACGGTTCAGTTAGAAGAAGCAGGTGTAGGAAAGACAGGAAACCACAGGAAGACAGATCAACCACAACCCACAGGTCCGCGTTACTGGTCCCAGTAATCATGCTGACAGACAGGCTGGGAGAAGTTCTGAACTCTAAAATGCACCTCCAGCACCTCCTGACCAATCAGCTGGTGGCCCTCACCTGATGACCCTGAAGGGGGCGGGGCTCCGGCTCTCTGCCAGACGGTGGCCTCAGCCGCCAATCTTCTGACATAGACGTCGTCAACAACCAGGAGGATGTTCTCCGGCTTGATGTCTGTGTGAATAATCTTACACTTGGTGTGAAGGTAGTCGAGTCCCTGCAGCACCTGCAGACACACAACCGAGTTTGGGTCAGAACCATCGAGTGGCTCCAGGTCAATCAGCCGGAGTACAATGTAGTCAAGGTGTCCTAATCACCATGTCGGAGTTAAGGCCTCCACATACTAGGACCTGCTTCACTACGCGGAGGTCCTGCATAGTTGAGGCGAACACAAAGCTGCTAAAGGGAGCTTAGCGCTCAACAAACGTTCCAGTATCCATTTGGGAAATCAAGGATTATTCATGAGAAATGTAAGCAGTAGATACCCTAGACCAGGGGTGGGCAACTCCAGGCCTCGAGGGTCTCCTGCAACTTTTAGATGTGTCTCTACTTCAACACACCTGCGTCAAATAAAGAGATCAGTAGCAGGACTCTGGAGAATCTGACTGAACTTAGGAGGTGATTCAGCTGTTGGATTCAAGTGTGTTGGACCAGGGAGACGTCTAAGAGTTGCAGGACACCGGCCCTCCAGGACCAGGATTGCCCACCCCTGGTCTAGACAATGAAATCTGAGCCGTTTGCAGACGGAGTGCGCAGAGTTTGAATAGTACACCCAAGAATGTGGGAGCCTTTAGGGTGGATGTCACCAACAGAGTAAACCATGGAACCATCTTTAGAAAGCATATGGTTCTAAAAATATAACCGATAACAGAATGACCATATTGTCTTTGTCCCAGTTAAGGCAGAACCATGAAGTATTGACCCTTTGCAACGTCCCATGCAAAAGGTCAATAAAGTTGAACCCAAGAACACTTTGCTAAATCTTTGTGGGGGTGGTACCTGTCGGATGATGGTCTTGACACAGACCAGAGGAAGTCCCATATAGTTTGATTTAATGATCCATTTTAATAACTGATGACCCAAAACCTCCAGAACCATACAGACATCTGAGAGAGGCTGAGGAAACTATTGAGACAGGTGGACAACAGGTGGACGCAGTCTGGGGACAGAAGGACAGCTCATGGTCAAGGATACGAACTCCATTGATTCCAGAGATCTTGAAGTCATCAATAAGCTGGACGATGGTTTCTCTGTACGAGTCGGAGGGGTCGCTGTCCCTCACCTGGAGAGAGACAGGTTACCTGAGCACACCAGTAACCGCTGGTGGTAGAGATCAGGACATCAGATACTCACACATCGCAGCAGTTTGATTTCATCCAGAGCCGTCTCGGTGTAATGAGGAGCGCTCTTCACCACCTTCATGGCAACAAAGCGCTTCTTCCTGAAGAAAACATACATTGAGAGTCTGAAAGGAGTCCATCTGTGGAAACATGCTTTTCAAACACAAGTCGCTACTGACTGCAGGTCCCAGCAGAGCCACACTGTGGAAAAGTGTCCCCAGCCCAGTTTCCTGACCACATGGTAGCGGCCGTTGAACAGGTCTCCGATCTTTACTGGGTAGTACCCACCTGGAGAGTCAGAGACCACAAAGTGAGACTTGTCTCCAGGTATAGGGCAATCCACAAATACCTGATAGTGACAACATGAGAAGGCTTCAGTTTGAAATATTGGTCAACCTATCCATCAACACTGACTGACAAAGTGTGTTAGCAATGACTAACCTACTGAATGCTCTCAGTCACTCCTCACCCCATTCCTCTAAATGGTTTGGTTAGATGGACAGATACATGGATGGTCCTGGTGGTTCCAAACTTCTTCTATTCCCAAATTATGGAGACCACGGTGCTTTTCATAGCATTCATTGTTGCCAAAATGTTTTTTGTCCTGCATCCATCATCTTTTTCTGGAATTTGTTCCTTGAGCCAATCCAGTCCTTGTGGTCTACAGACATTTAGTTTGACTTCACTTCTTGGTTTCTGCCCTGACGTAGACTGTCACCTGTGGAACTTTATGGACACATGAGTTCCATTTTGAAATTATGCTCAGTAAACTGTATTTACCTTGGGTGCAGTCCAATCAGAGTGTCTAATGATCGAGACCAGGGGGTGGGCAACGCCAGTTCTCAAGGGCCAGTGTCCTGCAACTTTTGCCTGGTCTAACACACTTCAATCAAAAACTTTAACCAAACTAAATGATAACATTTAGCATGCTGTAACATGCTGAATCACCTCCTTAGTATGCAGTCAACTTTTCCAGTCCTGCTAATGACCTGGTCATTTGGCTCTGGTGTGGTCCTCAAGCACTGGAGTTGCCCACTCCTGGTCTATAAGATGCGTCAGTCTATGGGACTGGCTTGGCTTATCTTAAGCTATCTTAGTAGCCTTTCCATACCCAGAGATTTCAACCATGCCTCTCTCTCCTTTGTACTATCAACGTTTTGGGAATACATACAGGCTCTCTGCAAGACCTGCTCTAGGCAGGATTGCAATCTGGTCTTTGTGCTCTATTGGCGACCTGTCCAAGGTGAAACCTGCCAGGAAGTCCTCCCCCCACAGGGCAAAGAAGACTTAAAAGGACAAGAACATGTTCTGTTTGTGTTGTTTGAATGGCTGAAGTTGGTTAAAACTGACAGTGTATGTCTGACTGGCTGCTAGCTTACAGATTCCAACAAGCTGTCAGTCATGTGACATCTTTCAACTACAAGTCAGGGAAGTATAACTGACAACTTCTCACAGATTCAAACAATCCCTTTAGAAAGGTACATGGCTCCACTGTCCTAGCTTCTCTTCAACTTGAGAGGCAAAAATGTTTGTAGCATATTGAAGTTGACTTCGTGTAGCCATTTTGTGTGGAGGTGAGAAGATGGTCAGGTGTCAGTAGTAAACCTGAGGGTTTAATCAACTCACCTTTACAATAATCTGAAGGGTCTTCCTGCTCTTCATCATCAGACCCAAGCAACTGGGCTGGGGGCGGGGTTAACGCTACAGGAGGCGGGCTCTGATGTGGAGGGGGCATAGCCAGATGAGATGGAGCAGATGATGTCATGGGAGGGAAGCTGAATGGAGAATCCAGAGAGCAGAGGAGAGAGGAGGAGCACAGAGGGTGGGAGGAGGCACTGGAAGTAAAGGTCATCGAGGTCAGGAGGAAGGGGTCGGAGTGGGTGGGGCTTAACATACTAGTGGGAGGAGCTTTCAAAGGGTTTTGTGCAAATACTGCAGAAGTCTCAGAGGTAACGCCTTGCGGTGAGGTTGGAGGTGGTTGGAAGAACTCAGTAAAACCGTGTGCTGAGGCATTCTGGGTAATGTTGTTAACATCTGGTGACTTGCTGAGACTTTGACCAAAGCTTTCTAATGCAGCAGAAGATGATTGGCTAGGACACTGGGAGTTGTTGAGAGTAACTTCAAGGGGCATTATAGCTTCTACAGGTTCTGGAGTGAATATCGCTATCTGGTTTATGCTCTGGGGATGCAGTGCCTGGATTATCTGGTGGGGGCTCTGAGGAGGAAGTGATTGACTAATCTGGTTTGGACTGTGGGAACTTGGTGACTGTGCTGAATGCTGGGGACTCTGGGGACCAGGTGACTGGGTGGTCTGGTGGGGGCTCTTGGAACGTGGTAAATGGTGATGACACTGGGAACGCTTTGACTGGGTGTTCTGGTTGTGGTCCTGGGGTCCAGGTGAATGATGGTGACTCTGGGGAACAGGTGACTGGGTGTTGTGGTGGGGACTTTCAGGACGTGGTGACTGGACTCTCTGATGGGGGCTCTGGGAATGGGGTGACTGGTTTATGTGGTGGGGGCTCTGGGGAAAAGGTGACTGGGTTGTCTGGTTTGGAATCCGGGACGTTAGGGACTGCAGGGGACCTTGAAGGCAAGGTGTCCGGATGGATCTCTTGGAGGAAATTGTGCCAGGCTCTGGAGCCTCTCGACCTTCCCCTTCGGTGCCGTTTGTAGGACCTTCTGGGGGGGGCTGGTCTTTATGGCCGTCATTCTGTAATGGTATTTGGAGGGGAGTACCATCAGTCTTCAGAAAATCACTGCCCTCTTCAGGCCTGAAAAGGGAATTAAGGGTGGAAAATAATTTCAGAATGCAACTTTTGGAATGGAAAATCCCATTTTGATCCAGTTTATTCACAATGAAACAATAAAAACGGCTTTCAGTTTTAATCCAATTAGTCATCTCTGTGTCTGCATTTATGTAGAAGGTTTCTATACGAGTCCGATTCAACCTCCAGGACTGATGCAGCTGTGGCCCCGGGATCATATCCCAGACTCCTACATCTCTCTGCCCGGCTGTCTAATGATATGATACCTGGAGGTTTCAACCACACCTCTCTCTCCTCTATAGTATCAATGAATTGGGAACACATACAACTCCTTTGCAAGATCTGATTTAGGCAGGATCGTAATCTGGTCTTTGCTCTACCTTAAAACCCTTTATTTATTGGCAACGTGTAAACGAAAGAACACTGGCGATGTTCTCTGGGGTAACTGCAGAAGATCATTGTACTGGAAGCTGCTAACCGCCACACTGAGCGCGCTCAGTCCGGTCCGTCATGGGAATGTCTGGGAAGATGTGGAGGGAAGCAGTACCAGGTCCTGACGGTGTCCATGAGCTCTGACTGTCCAGTGTAAACTAAAAACAGATGGAGATGATGTCACGGCGTCCGCAGCTCATGTGTCGGCCCCAGTGAACGTCTCAGGCTATTTCGGTGCTGCTGAGGCCACATGTCACATGGAGCTGCTGCACACAGGCTCAGGATCCAGATTCTGCTTCTATTTGTGGCTCAATGAGTCTGAGGGTCAGCGGGTCAGCGGACCTGCGTCTGTCAGTGTGTGGTTCCGGTGAGCCGACCGGTTCTGTCGGACTGACACCAGGACCAGAACCAGAGCATGGCGGGCTTCTACTGCGGATCCACCTTCACTCACTTTGATCTGCAGACTCCGCCCCTGATAAGCCCCTCCCTCTGCAGCTACATCACTTCCTGCTGTGACGTGTTTCTGTTTGTGTGATCTGGGTTCCTACCGGCTGTCCTCAGCTCGGACCCTCCGGTGTTTCTTGCCTCGCCGTCGTTTCTTGCCTGTGGGGGCGGAGCTTCCGACAGCCGCTGAGAAAAACAACAAACAGTCAGAGTCCGTTCCCATCTGTCACCAGCAGAACCAGAACAACGGTGACTCCAGGTTCTGGATGGGTCCAATGCAGTGTTGTCAGTAATGCGTTACTTTGTAACGCGTTACTTTGTAACGCGTTACTTTGTAACCTTTGTTACAAAGTAACGCGTTACTTTGTAACCTTTGTTACAAAGTAACGTGTTACTTTGTAACGCGTTACAAAGTAACGTGTTACTTTGTAACCTTTGTTACAAAGTAACGTGTTACTGACGTCGGACAACATTTTTCAGTAACTAGTAATCTAACGCGTTGCTATTTCAAATCCAGTAATCAGATTAAAGTTACTTATCAAAGTCACTTTGCGTTACTGTGAGTTACAACCTTCTTTTGTTATTTAACTGTATTTTCTCTACTCATCTCGTCGACTGACCGACGTCTCTATGCGACAGAATGGAAACAATGGAGGGAGATGAACATTTTGTTGGTGGAAAAACAGGAACTATTTTNAACGTGAAGTTGCTCATTTGGGCCTGGAAATAAGCAGAGACTCATAATAAATCCCAGAATTTGTCCGTCATTAAGGTCGTTTTAGTCAGAATCTCCCTGTCCATCATTTCCCGGATGATCCGTCCTGCTCTGTCTTTGTTAATATCAAGTTAATATATTTCCTCTGAATGACGTCGAACTTCGCTTTGCGCTCCAGAAGTTACTTTCCAAATCAAGTAGTCAGTAATCTAACTAAGTTACTTTTTCAAGGAGTAATCAGTAATCTGATTAAAGTTACTTTTTCAAAGTAACTAGGCCATCACTGGTCCAGTGCCACTCAAACATTTCATCAGATAAGATCGGCTCTCCAGCCGTCGGGGATCAAACCACCGACTGAGCGGCTGATCTGTGGCGTTTATCCAGAAAACACGGGAACGCGGCAAAACTAAGACACAGACATGAAACGAACCGGAACCTCTGAGGTCAACAGAACCAGAGTTTGTCAGTAGACTCAGGTTAAGTTGATCAGACTCCGGACCGCAGCAGAACCTGGTCAGGTTCTGACCATGAAGGACCTCAGAGAAGCAGCTCGGAATCAACACATTTAAGGGTCCAAAATGGAAGCAGAACCGCAGAATCTGAGTATTTCTGGGTCAACTGATCCGGACCGGAAGCTGGAGCATCTCTGGACCAGCGGATCCAAACTGACAGGAATAAAGTAAAAAGTGTTTTTAATGGATTCTGGTGGAGAGGCTGGCTGGACCCAGAGTCACGGTACCAGCCCTGAATCGGGTCAGGCCTTCTTTACCTATCAGCATGTCCGGTTCCGGTCTTCCAGCCGAGCCGGTTCAGAACCTTTCCGAGCAGCAGGAGGGTCTGAAAGGCGGAGATGGTCCGGACGGGACCGGACCGCGGCCTGTCGCTCAGCAGACGGTTCGGCTCCGTTAGCTCCGTTAGCTCTCCTGCTGGTTCCGGATCGGACTCCGGGTGTCTGTACCGGCTGGATCCCGGTTCTGTTTCGGCTTTGAGACCGGGTCCGCTCCGTTAAAGAGGCTGTGCAGCACGTGCTGGTTCGGTTCTACCCTGAACGAACTCAACAGCTGCTCGGTTTGACACCGGACACCCGGCTCTGCGCATGCGCACTGACCTGTCAGGCTGAACCGAGCAGGGGCGGATGTGGAGGATGTGGGGCCGAGGGTCAGTCTGTCCTGACAGGAAGTGAGATCAGAGAAAACAGGAAGGCGAAAGACTCTAGAAATCTCCACAAAGTTTCCATTGATGTCACCTTCCTGTTAGTGGAAATCTGATCCATATAGAAGGTTTTATCCCATCCAGAACCAAGAACCTGATCGGATGATTTCCCAACTCAACCAAGCAGATGGAGCTGGTTCTGTCACTTTCATGAAAAAGTAGCTGGTCTTTATTGGTACTGAAGGGATAAATCCAAACCAAAGAGAACCTAAAACTAGTTCTGAGATTTAGAGCGCCGTTCATAAAGTTACACAGTCAAATCCATCCATTTTCTAACACCTTGTCCCTAATGGGGTCAGGAGGAGCTGCTGCCTCTCCAGCTACGTTCTGGGCGAGAGGCAGGGTCACCTGGACGGGTCACCTGACAGGTCACCTGACAGGTCACCTGGACGGGTCACCTGACAGGTCGCCTGGACGGGTCGCCTGGAAGGGTCACCTGACAGGTCACCTGGACGGGTCACCTGACAGGTCACCTGGACGGGTCGCCTGGACGGGTCACCTGACAGGTCGCCTGGACGGGTCGCCTGGAAGGGTCACCTGGACGGGTCACCTGACAGGTTGCCTTCGCCTGGACGGGTCACCTGGACAGGTCACCTGGACGGGTCACCTGGACGGGTCACCTGGACGGGTCACCAGTCTGTCACAGGGAAACACAGAAACAGACAGACAACAATGCACACACACTCACACCTAGGAAGAATTTAGAAAGACCAATTAACCTGATTCATGTTTTTGGACTGTGGGAGGAAGCCGGAGTACCCGGAGAAAACCCAGCATGCACAGGGAGAACATGGAGACTCCTACACAGTCAAATATTAACAGCAATAATTTGGGTTATTTAGTCTGTAAAAAGAGGAAAATAATGTTCAACTTATATATTCATCATGTTATTCATTATAATTTCAAACTAAATACATAGTAATATACAAACGAAATATTTAATTAGCATACTAAATATGCAATATAAATATTTAGCTCCAACTTAAACATATAGTTAGCAAGCTAAATATATATCTTCAAACTAAATATTTAATTCAAAGGTAAATATTTAGTTTGTAAACTAGATACTTAGGTTATTTAGCTTACTAATTAAGCTAAGTATGTAGAAAATATTTAGTGGACTGGACCCAGGGCCCCCGACAGTGTGAGCAAAGAACCGGCTCTGGCAGCGGAACGAATAAAAAGAAAGAAACAATAATTAAAATTAGATCTTTATTTATATGATACAAACTGTTTGACCAGTGGCCCTTCACAATAAAAGCACATTTTCAATCTGAGATAGACTCATCTTCATCATGGTCTTCCTCACAGATATTTACAGGCACATTTACACACAGCTACCCCCCACCCCCCCGACCTGAAATTACAGCTCCACCAATCAGAGCTCAGCTTCAGTCTGCACACTCATTACGTCACCAGTGGAAGCCCCGCCCCTTGTTTCAAAAAGTAAACATTGAAAGATATGAAAAAGAAGAAAGCACCATCATCATCATCATCATCATGCAGAAGCTACTGTGAGTAAAGAACTACGACTACGGGTCAAACACAGGCCCAAAAAACACAAACAGCAAAACATGGAGAAGAAATATCAGCAGCAGAAGAAAAAGTAACAGCTGGACCCGGTTCTGGTCCAGTTCTACAGCTGGACCAGCATCAGAGTCTGTCTGCTCGGTCCAGCCCGTCCATCAGTCCAGGAAGATTCTGGAGGTTCTGATGGTTCTGATGGTCTCAGCCAGACGGACCAGTAAAACCAGTTAAACCAGTTAGACGCTGCAGTTGGGCTCACTTCCTGCTGAAGGAACAGTTCATTTTATCTTCCCATCATGCACTGGGATGCGTTAGGTTGCCCCCTAGCTGCAGAGCGAAGGCACAGCGGGGATAAATAATTATAAATAGTTTATACAACAGAATAAGTTAGTAACTCGGATTGTTCTTATCGATTAATATGCAGCGTCGTTGTTTGAGAAGGACCTCGCTGCAGCAAACAGGAAGTAGCGGGACGGACCGCTGTCAGTCTCATACCTTATATGGAAATGGGACCATTGCACTCCGGAAGTGAAGGGGGCGCTATTTCCTATAT